>VDFB02267357.1:0-130766 GCA_007258455.2 Sequoia sempervirens | reverse complement strand
TAGAGTACCTCATCATGGTAGCTCTTGATCTTGAACTTTACTAGGCACTGCTCATTGACCAAAACTTTGTGGTCTTTCTGCAACTAGGCAATCTGATACGGATGTGGGTGCCTTTCCCTCTTTAGCTACAACTTTGTGACCATCTCCTCTGACACCAGATTATCAGTGCTCCAAACATCAATAATGCCATCACAACATTTTCCTTCACACTTGCACCTTGTGCAAAATAGATTCTTCCTTTATTCTAGTTCCTTTTCCTCAGTCACCAGGGCTCTCCTAATCACTAGGGCTTCTCCCTTTTCAACATGATCTGAATGTTCAGATTGGGCCTCCTCATTTGCATGCACAAACCTTCCATGACCTTTTGGCCTTTTTTCTACCCTTCCTTGGTGTTGTGGAAATTCATAGGTTCGATGCCCTTCTTCACCACACGAACACATTCCTCTTGAAACCACCTCTTCCGGATCCTTACATTATATCTCCCTCGTCCTCTACCTCTTTGATCAGCACTATTTTGATCCACCGCGAGGGGTGGTAGAAGTTGTCATTTCTTTGGCTTTGACTGGTACCCACATCTTCACTTTTCTTTAAATCATCATTTTGGCTTCCTGGAGGTCTTCCATTGCCCCTTCCACTTTGAATTCCTCATCCTTTTTGCTTGCCATCAAATCTTTTTTTCAACTTCTCTTCCACCTTTAGAGCAAACTAATACACATCCTCAATGGTGGTCATTATGACTAGGCTTAACTCCTCCTGAATGCTCGGTCGTAACCCATTAACATATCGGGCTACCTTCTCCTTATTGGCCTTTGTGTGACCCATTCTGATGATTATCTTGTGAAAATATTCAGTATATTCTTTCACAGATCGACTTCCTTGCTTCAACCCTTGTAATTTCTTCAACAGATCTAAGTTGTAGTCCACTAGTATGAACTGCTTCTTCAGTTTCTCTACCATGCGATCCCATCTGGTGATATTTCCTTTTCCTCTTTGATTTCTTTCCAACTGAACCTCCTTCCACCAAATACTGGCATGGCCCTTTAGCTTTATTTTTGCAAACTTAACCCGATCTGGGTCCTCTATTTCCTCATACTCAAAATATTCTTCTAGCTCATTGATCCAGTCGATGAACTCTTTTGGGTTTAGACTTCTAGAATAGCTAGGGACTTATGCTCTAGGTCTTTTCCCGATCTTTGAAATGGACCTTATTAGCCACATTTGGTCTTGATCAATTGCTTCTTCTTCCTCTTCTACATTTGAACCTTCTTCCTATCCTTCATCCTCACTTTCCTCCCTTGGGTTTAACCCTCTTCTCAACTATTCTTGTAACGTGTCAATCTGTCTCTGCAGGGCTGCCAGTGCATCTCTTCCACCAGTATTTTTGCCACCTTGACCACCTCTAGCACGACCATGCCTACTAGGCATCACTCTTGGAGGCATCTTTCTTGACCTCGACCCACAACCACGGTCTTGGTGCGAACTGCCTCACGATCAGCGATCTGTCCACATGCTCAAGAAAACCCGCTATGATACCACTTGATGAGGGCACAACCCAAGACACAGAAAATAACCAACAAACAAGAGAATAATTTTATTATTCATAAAATGGAGCTTCTTACATGTAGAGGATCTCAATCCCCAAGTTCTACAACACATGCAAGTTACAAAAAGCTACAAAATAACCCTTTCACAATATGCGAGCTTGTCCCGAAAAAGCTACCCAAAAATTAGAAACCCACCCATAAATAGAGCTCCTCATTATTTTGGAGCCAAAACAACATTCAAATTTGAGTTTAGGCGGTTTGGCACCGAAAATTTACAACATGAAGTTCGAATTTCAAAAGAGCATTTGCAATTGTATCTTCTAGAAAGTGCGCCAACTTCCCGGGGCCATAACTTTTGATCCGGGACTCCGATTCGCGAACTGTTTGAATCGTTGGAAAGGTCTTGAAGTCAATAATGTGTTCAAAATCACTACACTATGTTTGGAAAGTTTTAGGTCCGTTCTGGGAACTCTAAGTGCCTCAAATCTAACTCGGAAGATTTTCAGGTGCAAATCTAGGAAACTAAAACTGCAATGTCTTTCAACCCAGGAATAGAAAACAAAAACTATAAATTGGGAATTTCATTATGATGAAAAGGGTATCCAAAAATGTAAAAACATCTAAAAACTAAGAAACTTGAAATTTAACTATTTTTGGGTGATGCAAGATTTCCCTTACACCACTAGATGCTCCAGCATCAAATAAGAATATATATAAAATAATGAGACTGTATTGGAAAAGTAATGGGTCATAGATGGTGGGTAAGATTTAGTTTATGCACTTTGTATCTCCCTTAACATAGTAGAGACAATTGTGTTCATTTGTATGTTTCCCATTTTCTCCAATATGTGTTGAGGGAAAAACTTAAAAATAGAAATTCATTTTGTTTAAATCATATTTCAGCACATTAAATCAGATATTGAGTTGTAATGATCAAGAGATCTTCCTTAGAATTAAGAATTTTAAATGAACCAAGTAAAAAGCTATTGGCATTACTTTTGGTTTGTGCTATGAGTGACACATTCCCTATCCCATGAACCAATCTATAAGCTTGCTCTATCTTTCTCCTTTTTTCCATGTAAGAAAACTATAAATATGTACTCATTAGATTATAAAGAATCCAAATTAATACATAAATAAATCTAAGCATTTTTGTGAAAATGGGTTGTTGAAAAATGAAGAAAAAGAAGAAGATTAAAACTAATGTATATATACAGGATAATAAGTAATTAAATGTATGACACTTTTTTTATATATCTTTTGTTTGGGAGGGATGTAATCATACACAATCTCAAACTAAATTAATTGGGGTGGATTTCAAACTTATAGTGCAAAATCTAGCCTGCAACAAAAATCAGCCTTGATGTTTTCAAAAAAAAATAAAAAAATGTAGATTTAATCTAGTCCTAAAAGGATTCCATTCATGCATACTTGACATAGGGTTGTTGCAGAAAAAGGCCTAGTCAAATGGTTGAGATTTGCTATGGAAGTAGCCTCAATAGGTAGTCATTGAAAGCCTATAATCTATTGTGAGTAGCACTTTTTTTCTCCCCAACAATAATGTTTTGAAGTGTGGGAAGGGAAAATAAGGATGCAAATCAAAACTTGAAATAAATCCAAAAACAAAAAAAAATATTCACCTTGTATAATAAGCTAAGGCACGCCTCTTCCTCATCCCTAGCCATTCTTGGTTGCACTTTTTATAGGCCATGCTATTGAAGAACATTGTTTCCATACTTCCCTCTCTCTCTCCAACTGAATATAGCAAAAATTGAGAGAGTTCTAGCGCTGAGTTATCAAGGAATATGGGTGTAGGATATTAGGAAAGGAATGGAACTAAACCAGCTGGCACCCTTATATCTTGAGAAATAGATGTTTGGAAATTATTTTATTAAATTGCAATGAGTTATTCAGTTAAATAAAACAATTAGTAGGCATGTTGCTAGAATAAGATAATAGATTTCTTTAGATCAGTTGCATATTTAACACTCATAATGAAATCATGGTTGTTGGAAATGTGCAAGATGGGTTAAATTTGTTGCTTCCAGGTAACTTTCCACATTACCAAGTCACTAAGTCTCCCTCTTACTAGCCATTAACAAGATTATAATTTTTGTTGCGTAGACTAACTCATTTAATTAAATTTTAAGTTAATGTTTGAATGAATTTATTGTGGTGTGATCAGACAATGAAATTTAGTTGAAAAAGAAATTGACATTTTTTAGAATGAATAAGTAAAGGATAAATTTTGAGATCCTTGACATTATTCATTTTTATTTATTTAAAGTGTCCTTAAACAAATGGGGCTTTTAAAAGAAATGAGGAAAGTAAGATATCTATTAATTTTTTTTTTAAGATTTGATTAATTCTTTTTATATACCTTCTCTTCGTATAAGGAGATTCTAACATGTGACTAAAGGGAATACAATTTTATAATTATTAAGCAATACAAAAGAAGTAAAGTTTAAGGGTTCAATATAATATTTAATTTCAAGCATAAGTATTAATTAATATAAAAAGAAGCTATATGGATATAACATTTAATTTCAAGTATTAAACAATATAATATGATAGTGTAAATAATGAAGTTGATTTGGAATAATAAATTTACATAAAATTGATAATTAAACTGGGAGTAATGGTAATGATATTTATTTAGAATTACATTATAATTCTTTTCATTTAAATTTAAGTACAAGTTAAATAAAATAAATTGTGGTTTTGTATAATTCTAAAAGGGTATATATGTATTGTAAATTTAAAACTTTATGTAGAATATTAAGTCAATAGGTGAAATTTTGGAATTAATATTATTTTCTTCTCATGTATAGACAATTCCTAAATTAATGTGAATCTTTACTATTGATATATTTCTCTCTTTAGTCCTCTAATTTGATCAAATATTAGATATCGAATTTTGTGTTCTACCTTACTATATTCTAGGATTCAATAGCACCCCTTGGAACTACCATAGCACAAATGTTAAGGTCAGCTTTGAGGATATATATATTAAGTCACCTCTTTAATTCCATGAACTTTGATGACATCTATTCTTACTAATTTAAATACACTTCCCCCATTATAGTGTGTTGATATTGTAAGTTTTGGAACATGGATGATGTTAATAGTCCTTTATGGATCAACACCTTTTCTTTTACAAGAGTGATGTAATATGGTTGTTAGAACTAACATATGTCTAGGGTGCTCAAAAACACATTGTATAGTTATAAATACATATAATCCTATAACACACTCTATGAAAGACAATGATCATATATTAAGCTCTTGGGTGTGCTTATATTTAGCTACAATGCCTTGTATAGCATGATTATTACAATACAAATTATTATCTCTCTGAGCACATGGGCGATAAAGGGAAATAAACTAAATCAAGGGTAGAGTTAAGTTTCAACACTTGAATTAAGAGTTAGTAACAAATGTGTACATCACTTGTCATGTTAGTGTTTCTCCTTAAACACATAAGCAAATAATAAACTTAATAAATAAATGTATATAGTCTAGATCATTGGTAAATACGTCAGTGAAGTTTCTATCAATGACTAATCACAAAGCTCGTCACCATCTTGCATCAAACAACCCTTTGATCAAAATGTCCTAGGATGTATCCTTCCTACGATGGACATTAGTATCAAACATCACCTTAGCTAATTTAAACTGGAAAGAGATAAAATAACACTGACTGTTTGTATTTGATCTTTTCTTATGAATTATCTTAATGACCCATTATGAGGACCTCTCAATGATTTCTATCAAAATAATTTAGAGAGAAAGAAATGGGGCATCGATCAATATCTTTCATTTGTTGTGCTTTTGGGTATTCTTGTAAAATAATCTTGGTGCATACTTAGTTGTGTGTAGGAAGGTTGTTTGGAGTACATTGTTGACTATTGCATATGCTTTGGTCCAATATATTCTAAACTTTTAACTTACATTTTGATGAGGTTTTCGTATGTGAAGGTGTGAACAAGAACTATCCTATCTGATTACAGAGTTAAAGTCCATTAGACTAGATACAATGCCATCTTGGTTATCAATACCTTGATGCATTGTGTTTATGTGTTATATCAAACCGTAAGGAACAAAGGAAAATTTCAATCCAAGATGTGAGTGAATCATCATCATCATCTCTAATAAAGACTCGGTGGATCATAAACTTGTTGGATCTTTTGAAGCAATCATCAAAATCAATAGTCAATCCTCTTGTTTCTTCTATCTTCTCTCCATGCTAACCTAGTATCAATGAAAACCTCATCAATGCATCCATCTTCCACCCACAAATCATTAGCATACTAGCATCTTGCATCATCATTATCATTTAAGTTGTGATGAATTATATAGATGTGTTATTTTAAGCATCTTAAATCATTTCAGAACGCCCGTCATCTACGAACCCCAAAGGACAACTAAGGCAACGATTACCACACAATTTTTTTTTTTTTTAAAGTAAAACTAACATGCATGAGATGCACAAAAGTTATGACATGAAAATTCATTTAAACAAACCCAATATCATTTACGTCCCTTGGGGTACACGAGGATACATTACGAAACTTAATGCCATACATCAATGATAAAGAATGAAAGCCAAATCTAATCCATGACGAAGCATATATATAAACCATCAACAAGAACCATTCACTTAAATAAATACAATACTTTGAATAACGTCTGATATGGATCCATATCCACACAAGGTTCACCAATGATAAATATTACATCACATCCTTTTCATTACTTTACACTGTTCAAGTCTTACAATGATACAAACATGTTTCCCAATATGGGCAGGAACCACATAACAAGATAAGATGATACATCAGAAAGATGAGAACAAAGTAATGTAACTGGCTCCAAGACAAATACAACTCTGGAGTCGCTGCAACGGCACCAATCTGCACCTCTCGATCCTTGACTGGGGACCCAATGGGGTGCTTAGCACGTTCCACCCGACCACGTGGGTCCGAAGACCCACCCCCCGTGCTAAGGAGCTGACAAGAAGAGACCTCAACCAAGAACATCCAAACAGGGAACCACAAGACTCAACATCATACAAAGGTATCATGAAACTCACGGATTACAATGACATAATCAACAACATTCATGAGTCAACAAATCAAATGAAACTATGAAACTCATCACAATTAACCCAAGCAACAACAATTAAGAAAGTCACCAAAGAGCATCCATAAATCATTTCCACAAGAATCTGAAACAACATAAAGACTACAATATCCAGAGACAACTACAACCAAGCACAAGGGTGTCTAGTGGAGAGTGTCATCGCATAGCTCTCATGGGATTCCCCTGGCCCTTCCTCCAATTGAGGCGCCGGCACCCATCTATGGATCTCCTGGCCCTTCCTCCTAACTGAGGCACCGGCACCATAGGGTAGCTAATGCGGAGCCGATAATCTCTCATGAGGACGAGACTATGACTTTGCCGACCACGGCCTTCTCAGTCTATCACTAGTCTATGGTAGCCCTAGTGCATAGCCGAGGAATCCAATGTTTTATTATCTTGTGTTTTTTAAACTACCCAACCCTCTAAATTCTATTGTTTAGGTTATCACTTGTTTAACTACTCTTTCGTGGGTTATCCTGAGCCCTTCCTCATCCTGAGGCGCCGGCGCCCACGAAGAGCCACTCTCCCTATGACCCCTAACATATCTCAAAGCAAGCAAGGGTTGTACCGTAACTGAAAAACAAATAATCTCAAGACCAAACTACGCGAGGCATTAACCATCTCGCTATAACACATAATCAATGTCTCAACAATTCCATGTACAACCCTTTTAAAATCACAATATCAAAACACTTGCCACATCAAGGGCACATAAAAAGAGAACATCCACTGATAATAATCTCAAGCCTCTGGAAATCAAAAGAACGAAAATCCACAAATGAGGGTAAAATGAAGCAACAAGAGTTGTCAATGATACGGCTTCAAAACAACTTCAACACCAACCCAATGAATAAAAGCTCGTCAAATCAAAATAAACTACGAAGGTCATACTCATCAAACATCCAAGAATTCAAGATATTCAAAAAGGATTCCAACCAAAATCAACTCAAGGAAAAGTCATGACAAGATAAACCATCAAATCATATAATAACCAACACGAACAAGCAACCACAACCTCCATGAAATTCACTTTTCCAAGAACGCTTACAATATCACATAAGAAACTCACAACATAAAATCTTTGAACAATCTATTGACCCAACACAAAATACTTTACCTTCCGACCATAATTAAAGACTACCTACTATACTAACCAAACATAACCTCCACACATAATCCAATGTACACAATCTGACCCATCATTCCCATGGAAAACACACATTAACATAACAACTATTAGATGATTATAAAGGCATGGATATCTACAAGAGAATCTATTTATTTAGATCTGAGCAAGACTCTATTTAACATCAGGGAGACAATATCGTAAGCACTATTTATTCAATGATGTATATTAGTTAATTTGATGATGATACATGACAATAATACTTAACTCATAAATGTCTCATGAATAATACCTAAAGCTGCTCTAACCCTACTTGTAAACACATTTCAACATCTTTCACTTTAAATTCATTTAACTAATTCTCCTTAAGAGTAAAATACATAAACATTGCATAGTAAATTCACAAAGCCACCGACCATCTAGCTATTTAAGTACCCTTATTATTGATGAGTACAAACTATCCAATTAACTACATTATTTAACTTATCAATTATTCTATCTAAGAAGGAAACTTTCAGCATAGATGTAACCAAATAAAAATAATATTTATAAAAGTAAGCAAATTTTATTCATAAGAAATCTAATTATGATAATAATGTTCTAATTTCTTAACTTTAAATAATAATGGACCTTTTTTTTATTTTTTCTATTTTTATTTTTATTTACTTTATTAATTCACTAAATATTAGGAACATAAAAATTTACCTTTTACTCTTACATCCTTATAAAGTCATTTTAACATCCTTATAAAGTCATTTTAAGATTAAAGAAATTATATAAACATATTATATAAAATACAACCATTTGGTTTCAACAAACGGTCGTAATATACATATTCTAAGTTTTAATTGAATTGTTGATTTTTTTTTTAATTGACATATAACCAAACTTGCATCAGTATAAAAACACATACCTACATACATACACACACACCTATATATATATATAAACATAATTATAACATATACATTTGCTTCAACTCAACTGCTGTCCCAGCCAGCGTACAACGAAGAGCTAAATGCAGGTATCCACATTCTAAGGTAAGAATTGCTATGCTAAGCCCTTTGTTGTCTTCTATAAGCGCAGCCAACAACTCAGCAAGGTTTGGATAGATTCCATTTAACAATGGACATCATCAAAGCATCGCTATTCTATTCCTATGTGCTAAAAGCTTAGGCAGAGGTTTGATCAATTTGATCAATCTGTTTCTTTGTCAAGTTCTAAAATAATTTCCAACGCATCTAAAGAGTAACATACCCATCGGCTTTTTGGCCATGTTTTAGACTATTTTCAAATCATCAAGACTTCAATTCAAAAAGGCAAATATGGAATTTATGGTGCAAAGACCAGAACAATTTTCACAACTAACGCTTGTACTCATATATGTCATAATGGTATAAGCTCAAACTGCAAAACCATTGCGGTTTCCAAAACTGAGACCCAGTGCACATTGGCAGGAAACATGATAAAGCACCGAAAAGAGCTGGTTATATTATATCTTAAACTTCCTGTTATGTACAGGTGTGCAGCTATGACAGGCTACTAATGAAATCAGAGACGCTATTTAATTTACTACAGTTTGAAAGACTAAACTATGTGGCTGTGATAGGTCGCCAATGGTTTCAGGGAGGCTATTTAATTCTGTACAATGCCTCAACTCAAGCGCTGTAGCAGTGGCAGGTTAATAACGAAATCAGAGAGATTATTTAAACGTTTACTACATTCAAAGGCAAGCTTCCTATTATGCTAGCATATTGACAGTATTTATTTTCAAATGCTGCAACTGCGATAGATTATCAGAATTCTAGATGGAAATTATGATCGGCTAGAATATGGGGCAGATAATTTCCTAAACTATACACTGGCTCCATGACCTGGCTACTAACTTGACCATTTCTGAAGGTTTCAAAAGGAAGAATTGAACCATGTACACTAACAAATTACGCAAGACCTAAAGAGAGGATGAAAATCAAATCGAACCCATAAAGGAATTTAGTTGATACCTCAAAATACGCATGCACAAAGTGGATTATTGGGACCTTCAAGCACCTACAATTGGCAGACACTTTAAGGGAGGAATTGGAGCATGATCGGATAGCTATTGTTTGCTGGTTCTAAAGTCTAACTATGACCATCTATTAACACATTCTATCAACAAGGAGATAGCGGTTACATACAATATAGTGTAAAGGATCATGTATTGTTACCGTATTTCATCACGATTCAAAGAAACAAAAGAACAACAAAAAGAAACCCTTACCTCTCCATATTGCATAACGCCTCCAGCCGTATGGGTGTCCTCCCCCAGAAAACTCCATCTAGGGCGATGATACGTGAAGTCCACCACTAAAAGGGGAATCCACCAGGTACCGGCCTTTCCTCCCTCCTTTATTTCAACTTTCTTCTTTTTCTTCCTTGCCGACCAAAGTTTTCTCAGACGCCCAGAAGAACTGGTCAATGGTATTGCTTAATCTTTTCCCTTGCTCTAGCCACGAAAAGGGAGTTGTGTACTCTCCCGAAGTCCTCTGTCAAATGGATCGTTCCAGATTTCCCACCATATATACGATGTGATTGCATTCAGTCTTGATATCGTTGAATCCCTTTCTCAAAAAAAATATGAAGAATATTATCATAAAGTCGTTACATGCAGAGAAAGAAATGGAGAATATATAAAATAAAATTTCCAACGAGGTCCTCTCGTGGCCTCCCTTCCTCCCCCATTATACCCAAAACTGATTCTACTTAAAGCCAATATCAAAGGAGATTTTGATTTTAAATCTTTGATTTTTGTTTTATTTTATTTCTTTTTATTTTTATTTTTTTATTTTATTTTTGCTTTAAAAACTCAATTTGAAAATATTATTTCTTTTACCTGATTAGAAATCATCTTTCTTTCCATATTTATCCAATTTATAAGATCACTTATCTTTATTTGATTTCTTTATCATATTTAAATAATTATCTTTGCCTAACAACAAATTATCAAATATAATTAAATATAATACTTTTACAATAAACATTAATTTATTTAATAATAACTATCCACTTTATAATTCATTAAATTAATCTATTTAATTAACATTTCAATTTCCAAATTTGTTTAATCAATGTTAATTTAATTAATTGAGTAAACAATTCCATCGAAGTATTATGCTTATCGCATAGGCCAATAACACACTAATCCACAATAACACAAATAGACACTTACCCAAGTATCGGTGATGTGTCACCAAATTTAGGGCCACTACATGGTTCCTCTTCCCAAGGAAGAAAGTTCATTTGCAAGTGGGTGTATCATACCAAGTTTGCACTGATGGTTCTATTGATAAGTATAAGGCTCATCTAGTGGCTAAGTTCTTTTCTTAGGTTGAGGGTATTGAGTATTCTGAGACCTATGCTCCTATCACAAAGATGGATTCCATATTCCTTGTGCTTTCTATTGTTGTATCTAAGGGTTGGTCAGTGTATCAGATGGATGTGAAGAGTGTTTTCTTGCATGGTGATCTTCATGAGGAGATCTATATGGAGCAGCCACTTGGCTTTTTGCAAGACCCTTCACTTGTTTGTAGGCTTCGACGTTCATTGTATGGTCTCAAATAGGCTCCTAGAGCTTGGTATGAGAATAGGGATAGTTTCTTGCTTACTTCTAGATTCACTAGATCTCATTCTAATCCTAAAGTTTACATTCAAAGGCATGGGGAAAATCTTCTTATTCTTGTTCTTTATGTGGATGAATTGATTCTCACAGGGAGTTCTCTTTCCATGATTGAGGATACTAAGCGAGCTTTGATGGAGCATTTTGATATGATAGATCTTGGTTTGTTGCATTACTTCCTTGGTATTCAAATCCATAAGTCTTCTACTAATATTTCTATCTACCAACAAAAGTATTCTCTTGATTTTCTTCAGATGTTTGAATGGCTGATTGCAAGCCATCCCCTACTCCTTTTCAATCAGGTGTTGTGTTGTCCACTAGTTGTACTACTCCATCCATTGATGCTACTATGTATCAATAGCTGGTTGACAGCCTTTTGTACTTAACACATAGTCATCCTGATATTTCCTTTGTAGTTGGTCTTGTCTCCCATTTCTCTCAAGATCCTCATGAGAGTCATTGGAAGGAATCCAAGTGTATCTTATGGTACATTCAAGGAACTACACAATTTGGCATTCACTACACATCCAATGCTACTAAGATTGTGGGCTTCACTAACTTAGATTGGGCTGGTCATGTTGATGATCGAAAGTCTACTTCTAGCTTTGTTTTCTGTCTTGGTTTTGGTCCAGTTGCTTGGTCTTGTAAGAAGCAAACTTCTATTACATTATCATCCACTGAGGCTGAGTATCGAGGAGTTGTCTTGGCTAGTCAAGAGGTTCTTTGGCTTTGACAGTTGATGGTTGAGTTTGGATTTCCTCTTGATCATCCCACTATTCTTTGGTGTGATAACCAAAGTTCCATACATATTTCTCACAACCCTGTGGAGCATAACCAAAGTTCCATACATATTTCTCACAATCCCGTGGAGCATCAATGCACCAAGGATATTAAAATCCACATGCACTTCATTTGATAGCTCATTCATGATGGTGTTCTTTCTTTGGAGTATTTGCCTATGGAGCAACAGGTTACAAACATCTTCACTAAACCTTTGACATCTCCTCATTATCTTCAGTTGTGATCAAAATTGGG
The DNA here is from genome assembly GCA_007258455.2 of Sequoia sempervirens. NCBI lineage: Eukaryota > Viridiplantae > Streptophyta > Pinopsida > Cupressales > Cupressaceae > Sequoia > Sequoia sempervirens. The sequence continues at coordinate 118,264 of VDFB02267357.1, read as the reverse complement.
GGTGAAGGAAGTTGTCCTTGGGGGTCTTGATAAGTCTTCCTTCCTTTCACTTTTGTTTTGTTCTCTCTTTTTGAGAGATTTTTCTCCCATAGGGTTTTTCTCCTTTTCTTTGATTGTGAGAGATTTGTATTCATTACATTGTAGTTGTACCTGGGTTCCTAACAAGGCCTTTTTTCCAGGACCCATATTGCAGCTCATATTGCATGTTTTATTCTTCATCCCTTACTTATTTCTCCCTAAGTTTCACTTAAGGGGGGGTGTTGGAGTGCACATTTATTAGCTACACAATATTAAGTCCAACTTAGTAAGTAGCTACTTTTATTTTTTTGGTCTATGCATTTATGGAGGGCGGTCACCGGCTTTCCCATGCTGTCTCTCCATCTTTTTCTTGTTCCTTCTTTACAAGGCCTTTGTACATTATAAATCCTCATTCTTGTTAATGCAAATCATCAACTGGTTTTCTATGGAGGTTTTGTTTTGGTGTGCAGATGAAGCTCTTGGATGCACTCACAGTTATTATAGGGCAAAGATATATCATTTTATTATTTCAATTTTAAAAAATAGTAGTACTAGGGAATGAAAAATAAAGATAAACAAAGTGAAAGAAGTTTTATTGTTTGTATTTTTATCCAAGAATGGTAGTTATTTGAGATTAAGGTCACTTAATTTTATTTTGTCAATATCCTTAAGAGGAAAAAAATATTGTGATCTTTTGTGAAATTAAAGTATAAGATCATTTACAACATCATATGTATGATGGCATATATGTTTCTCAAATAGAATGGAATAAAAAATTTAGTTGAAGTATCTTCTAGAATACATACATACATACATACATACATACATACATACATACATACATACATACATACATATATGTATATATACACATACACATACATATATGCATAAATACATACACATATATATGTATATATATATATACATATATACATATACATGTATAAATATATACACATACACATATACATATACATATACACATACACATACACATACACACACATATATGTCTAAAACATACATATAAACTAAATGATAATTCACATAGGATAAGAACTACCTAAAATGGTTGGAATTAATTAATGCATTGTACAAGACTATGTTAATCTCGTCCAAGCTATCAAAAACAAATTTTCATCCCACACATTTGAAATTAAAGCACTCAAAAATATGGGTTCAATATAATCCTTCATGAAAATTAAAATGATTTGAATTTTTTGTAAGGATTGATAATTGCAGCAATTAGAAGTGGTGAGATATATAAGAAACTAAGATTATGGAAATGGATAAGTAGGGGAGGTAAGTGATAAGGAGTGGATTAAATTTTTTTTATTGGAATGGTATGAAGAAATAGGGGTACAATGCTAAAGGGTAGAGATAGTTGGAGGATACCTAAGAAGAGTTTTCTATATATGGATCTATTAATAAAGTGTGTAATATAAGTGATGCAAACCTTGTTTAAGTGTTGAGAACTAGAAATATTCACTTCTTAGACTATAATGTATAGTAGATGATAAGGATGGATGATATTTCCTTAAAAAATTTGATGTCGAAAAAGAGATCGTAAACCTAATGAATAGAGTACTTAGATCAATGTTTTTTCGCATCAACATTAGAAGCCAAGACAACAAGGAATTCATATTGGCTAAAAACCTAGAAGTAGAGACAATATTCCTTGACTTGGTTTTTTTTCCCTTGAAAATCCATTGAATTTGGTGTGAATTTGATTGACCTAATTAACTATGAAACCTAATATGAAAACGCAATTTATTCACATAGATGCAATAGGAAACAAAAAAATTGAAGTAGATCTAGAAGGATAGAGTTATATGTACATGTCCTAAAATTTTGGAGGTAAATTGGAAGGTCAATTATGGTATCTCCCTTGTTTCAAAGTACAATTTAGGAACCACAACTTTTTGTGATGAAAGATATAGGTTTGCACTCTTCTTTCCTACTCTAAATTTTTTCATCAGTTCAAATGTGAACCTAAAAATGAAAAAAAACAAGGAGAAATGGGTGGTTATATAGGAGTCTTCCTTGGTCGAACCTCAATTTTGGTATTTTTACCTCCACAAATAGCCAATTTATTGATAAATAAATGTGTGTGCTTTAAACCTTAACTTTATCTACCATTGTGGCAAGATAATATTCAATATAAATGATAGCAACCCTACTAAAATGTTTTAAATAAGGATTCCTATATGACACAAGAAAGATCAAGCCAAGAGAAAAGTCAAATACCCTAGGGAAATCGAATGCTCAAATACCTCTCTTATGGTAGTATGGAGACCAAAGTCTAAATATGAGAACACATTGAAAACAAGTCATTAAGTGTTTGAAGTAAGCGAATCTATCACCAAAGCCTATTTTCCATCATGTCCTTCAATTGGAATTAAACTACAATCATTGTGATAACCTAAAATGAAGTAAAAAATTCCTTGGTAGACCTTTGCTAGATTGTAATTGCATTTTTCTTATTTTAAAATAATAATTCATATATTTAAAATGGAACATAGGAATAAATAAAAGTGTAGGATGACTCATTTAAATTTAATTTTCATGATTATTTTATTACCAAGTCTCATTTTTGAATTCACATCCCCAAAATTAGAAACTGACATAAATAAAAAACCAAAATTGATAAAAAAAATACCTAAACTATGACACTAGAACCATTGTCTAGTAATTTTGGAAATATTTAGGTTTTATTTGTGTTTAGGGTTTTCTTAATCAAGAATCATTTAGAAAATGAGCATTTTTTGGGCTTAATTTGGTGAAATACATGATCAAGAAGGAAATTTTCAAGATAACACTGACACATTATCCTAGGTTGAACAGAAAGGTCAAGGCTAAGGAGTGTTTCTAAATTGTACTAAAGGTGTAGACATTAGAAAATGTTCCAAATGAAGAGTGAAGTTATACTTTCACCTTAAGGGAGTATAATTTTTGGTTCTACATGTATCTCCCATTTTAGTGGCCATGTGAAACTATATGCATATGCAAGATAAAGTTCTAAAAAGTAAATTATATCATAAAAAACATACCCAAAAGGGTACTGTAGAGGATATAAAACATTCACCAAGAAATAAAATTGGTCCCCTAATGTGGTAACCTATAAACAACAAAATTAGGAACTACATCATACAAAACAAACCTGTTAAAAATCTAAAATCATCTGGAACATACACATGAATACATTAGTCCCAAATCTTCTAAGGATAATGAAATATGAGGGTAGATATGGTTTTTGAGCTATTTTTACCTATTTTATGGAGGTAGAAACATAGCATGGATCTCACAATGTTAAATGCATCTCACCATGTCAAATTGATTTATATTTTGATGAAAATTCCTTTGATAGGTTCATGTAAACATAACACCAAGGACAAAAAATCAGATGACTTGAATGAGGGTGGAAACAATTTTCCAATGCAATGGATGAATAAAAAGTCAACATTTACAATCCCAAGTTATGATAATTTGAAGAGGATATGGTATGAATTATATATGGTCAATTTTTACTATAAGTAATCAATTTTTCACATTTTTCTATTCATTTTGAATTTTGCAGTTTGAAAGAATGTTGAGCTAAGCTATGCATCCCTATGAGTAAAAATGTCACAATAATGATTGTATTGTGCACCAAGACTGGGGTTCCTAAGAGAGAATATTGTATGAGGAGAACGACAACATAAGAGGTAAGTTGTGTTTTCATTTTCCATGTAGGTAGGAGCTCAATTTGTACCATTTTTAATATTTTTTTGTGAAAATGGAGTACCCTTGACCAAGTATTGCACCATATTCCCATAAGGGTGTCCTTGACCAACAATAGCACCTTATACCAACATGGGCACCCTAGTTCAACCATGCATGTAAGAGCACTTAGGGGGTCAATTATATAACCTTCTACATGACCATGCCAAACTATTTGAATCCATAGTAGAGAAGATACACTTGCAAGATACTGGTTCACTATGAATCTACACCATGACAACCATGAGGTAACATGATGTGATGCTTATGAAAATCATGGAGAAATGAGATGTAGAAACATCTATCTTCTATCTTTTGATAAGAGTGACGATAGTCACATTGGAGGATGTGCGTCTTATTCTATGTTTATACATTTAGGATAAGACCCAGATCCTTGAGGAGAGGACATTAGAGAACATCCTTACTGACCAATTATATTAAATTGGATGATAAATTCTAAAGGATAGCAGGGGCTAAATAAAGCTATGATGAGTTCTCTAAGGATATATGAACATCCTTGGATTTTTTTAAAGGGCTTTAGAAATTTTCAAGAGGATGTAATTAGTAGGTGTAAAGCCAAATTCCACAACCTTTTCTATCATCCACTCTGCCTATGCCAAAATGGGATCTTTTTGAAGCAAGGTATGGGAATCCATCACAATGTAAAGGATGAAATTAATTTTTCAGGCATCGTAGTTGTAGCTGCCTTGGTAGACATGTATGAAAAAATGTTGAAGCATAGACAAGGTGCATGAAGAATTTAAAAACACCCCTCCAAGAAATATGGTCTCATGGGATGAAATGATTACACGATATGCACAAAATATATTTTTTGAAGAGGCTTTAAAAACTTTCAAGAAAAAGCAATCAACAGATGTAAAGCCAAATTATGAATCCTTTTCCAATATTCTCCCCATGTATTCCAATAATGGAGTTTTGGAGTAGGGTGTGGATGTAAAAATTTGCAAATGGCTTAAATTCTAACACACACATTGGCATGATTAGTATTTTAAAACAAATCAAACATTCAACATCCATATGAGATATTTCAACATGCTTCAAAATGCACTCAAATAACAAGATAACTAAAATATATAAAAATATGAAGTATACCTATCCCATATTGGATTGGTGCCACTTTTATATGAAAAGTGGCCCTTTCCCAAACCTTTACAAGCTCAATGATTAAAATTACTTGAAAATACTATGCTATGAAGTGGAAAAAATTAGATCTCAATGTGAAGAGAGTAACATTTCTCTAAGTTGTGGATGATAAAAATGAAGGATAACCTCTCTATTTATAGAATAATTTGATGATAGAAGAGGAAAAGGGGATGAATGTGGGATAAATACCCAACAAATAGGAAGAAGCCACTTGTCACCATGTGAATGGGCCAAGGATGTGCATGTTTTGATGAATGTTCCCATAAATGCAATTAGTTGAAATTTGAAATTAGTGAAATGACAAGGTGGAGGGAGAGTCAAATGGAGTTATGGCCACTTGGCTCAAGGAAAAATGACTTGTAAGATGAAATCAATGCCTTGTTGGAAGGACAAATCTCATTTGGAGGGAGATTTGAAAAGGAGGAATATTCTACTTTTATATCTTGTTGAGAGAAAATGAAGATTTAATAAATTAATTAAAAATTGATTTATTTGTGCAAGTGGGAAAAGCTAGAGGATGTGACATGGATTAAGATTAGATTTAATCATGATTTTATTAAATAAGAGGAGGTTAGGTGATTTGAACCATTTGATTTACACAAGGCACGAGCATCCATCAATGCATAATGGAAGGGTGAATTTTATTATAAATTATAGATGGAGAGACTCTAGTAACATGAATGCAAATATGGGAGAATAAGCAATGCATGTGATTATTTGTAAAATAGTTCACAGGAAATCAGATTCATTAAAATTTTAAACCACTAAATGAACACAAAATCCATTTGAATTGAACTTACCTCTATGTGGATAAACAAATAAGAATCTATAATAATGTTTTATATGAAAACACTCATAGATAAAACACAAAAGCAATGCTTTTACTTAATAGATCATGACAACATGTAATTGTTTAAGAATGAAATAAGTTCCCATTTATTTTTTAAGAGATCTAAAATCATGGCAAGTGAATTACCTCAAGATATCATCCAAGGTGTGTTAATTGACATAGCTTGTGATCTACTTGAATTGAGGGGACGAAAGCCTGCTTATGGCTAGCTTGTTCACATAAGATGCTACTAGATGAGGCAACCAAAGTAGAAAATTTGGACATGGTTGTGATTAATGAGATTATTATAGTTTCCTCAGAGAATGCAATACCATATGTGAGGAGGATTTCCAAAGAGGAAGGATTGCTTGTAGGAATTTCATTAGTGCAACATATGTAGCTACATTGAAGGTAATGGTGGAGCACACACAATCATATAACACTAGTTGGCATGCATCTCTTTGTTTTCTACATAGAATTACTATATAATTTAACTTGGGAGCTTTCAGGTTGGTGAAAATTTTTCCCCTCAAGCACTACAATTTCTTTTCTTTTTTTTAATTTCAATTAGAAACAACTACCATCTTAACCAACCAAGCATTTTCCATATAGATTAGAGGTTTTGATTTCAATAGCTCAACATTCACTATGGTAATGACAACCAATGCCACATCTATATTCTTAGATGCAAAGGTGTTGAGATTCTATTCTTAGGGTCTTTACTAGAGCTACAATCTAAGCCTTAAGGGTTCATGATGGCCCCACCTATCTATCCCCTCATGGGAAATTACAGGCTTCATAGTTCACCCAACAATTCCAGTGGGAGTTTAATCTCTCCTCTTGTATGAGATCTATGATCTTTCCCTTACTTTATAACTTAGTAATTAAGTGTAAGTTATCACATAGTTAATTATATTATAATGATAATAAATTTTAATAATAAATTTCCATCAAGTGTTGGATCCATACCAAACATTACCAAATAGTAGTGTACAACATTCATGATATTCACAAGGGGAATATAATACCATAATCACATACATCATACACAAATAATAAGTATAATGGTGATTAGCTCATATGCACATCACAAGTACAACAATTATTGTCTTGTACATATTTCTCCTTTACCTTAGTGATTAGCTCTCGCATATATCACACATACATAGTGATAAGTTCTAACATGTACATCACATATAGATAATGACAAGCTCCACCATACATCACAAATTCACAATAAAAATCTCCAAAATATATCAAAATGCATAGTGATGAGCTCCAACGTACATCACAAACATAGTGGTAAGCTCCAAAAGACATCACATACACATAACAATGAGCTCCAACATACATCACATCCAAAATGGCTAATTAACACATCACAATGGCTAGCACATTTCCATAATGCATCCTAGATAGAAAGAATATTGGTATGTTGCACACTACACCATAGGTCCTATCCTTTCCTCTAGTCTTCTACACCATTGGACAAATGGGAAGAGGATTCGGTGCATCCCATACTATACTATAGGACTGCCCTCAACCCCACGAGGTTAAGTATATATAGTCTAACAACTAGGAAGGGGATTTAGTGCATCCCATACTAAACCGTAGGTCAGTCCACCATCACAAGGATTTCCCCAAGTAGTGAACCTACCAAAATTGATGGATTCTGAGTTCAATTTCCTTTAGGCCAGCGACAACAAGTTTATCCACCTACGAAGAAGTAGCTTCTGACATATACCACCTTATGACCTTAGTGATATTGTTAGCTATCTTCTTCACAATCTTGAGTAACACTAGCCTTGGTCACTTTTGTGCCCTTAGTGATAGCCAGTAAACTCCATTGATACAATGGTTAGCTCTAGATTATTGTTATCCACACAGATGGGTCCCTACCCATGCAACAGTTACTGTATCTTAATCATAACCAGAGTAGCCAATAGAAACCTTCACCTCCATGAACCAGGTGAATGTTGGCTCATCCCTAGCAGTATCCCAAACATCACTCATTGGCATGGTCTAATGATTGCATGTCATTGCTCAAATATCTCAGAGGTTTACTCTTGGACGAGGGGTGATCCCACAAAGCTAGTTTATAATTTTTGGGAGATTCTATTTTTTGCTGAACCACATATTTTTAGAAAATATAATGATCTAAGCCTTAGAAAGTTCCATTTAAAGCATTCCAATTGAAGAGGGTTTGATCAAACTAGCTTAGGTTGAACCCCCTTGGATAGAACTTCGCTAGTTTTAAACCATACATATAGCAGAGTCTCCTTTACACCTATCAAAATGTTGATTAAAAACCACTTTTGATTTATATTTTGGGGGATCAAATGAATTCATTTAAAATTTAGTTTTGGTAAGCATGTAGTCCTTATTATAAGCTTCTCAAAAAGTATAACTTTAAATAAATTTAATTTAATTATTATATTTATTTTTATTTCTTTTGAATGTAGGTTTTCATCGAAAATAAAGCTCTTTGTTCTACACATGTGAAAAAATAGAATATTATCAAAAATAATTTGAAAATATGAGTACACTAGATATTGAAGTCATTGATCCAACAAAAATAAAATAACTTTGATACATACAAAAAAAACTTATGTGTTATATAGTCTGCCTATGTCTGAATTGTAATTGGTTTGACTTCAAAACTTGATTAAGGAAAAAATATTCAATAAAACACTATGAAACCAATTGGAAACACTAGATATCATAGTTAAAAATCTAAATTTGAAAAAACTATAATTTTATCCTTCATGGAAAGAAAATTATGTGTTATATAGTGAGTGTCACTCCTTAAAAATGGTGTTTACTTAAAAAAATAGTTTTCGAAGGAGATGGAAAAAGAAGTGCAATTTGATTCCAATTTTTTTGGAAAAAGTATATTTAGAATCTATCGACAAAATTTCACAAATCACTAGTTTGCATCATCTTCAAATTCCTCATGATTTAGCCACTATAGGTGCCCAAAAGTGAATATCTAGTTAGAAAAAAATAGTTCAGTGTCCAGTTTGGCCAAAAATTGTAAACCAGTATTGTGGGATCACCCTGAGTCATGCATAACATAAATCATAATCACAATCAATAGTTACACAAGCTCATACATAGAGGTCCCTCTAGATATGGAGTCAGTTTTCACAACACATACAAGTTACATGGAACCAACACAAGATGAAATTTATATATATTGAATAGTAATTATAAAGTTGTTAAATTCATTACTTCATTTAAATTATTATTCCAAGCACATTATGTCGGGTGACCCCACAATACTAGTTTATACTTTTTGGGAGATCCTATTTTTGCTAACATGACATATTTTTAGAAAATATAATGATCTAAGCCTTGAAAAGTTCCATTTAAAGGATTTCAGTTGAAGAGGGTTTTATTAAACCACCTTATATCAAACCCCCTTGGATCTAGAATCCTGCTAGTTTTAAACCATACCTATAATAGAGTCTCCTTTACAAACATCAAAATACTAATAAAAAACCACTTTTGATTTACCTTTTGGGGGATAAAATGATTTGTTTTTTGAGTATGAAGTCCTTATTATAAGCTTCCCAAAATGCATAATTTTAAATAAATTTAATTTGATTAAATTATATTTATTTTTCATTTAAATTTGTGAATGTAAGTTTTTCACCAAAAATAAAGCTCTTTGTTTTGCATGTGTAAAAATAGCAAATTATCAACAAAAAAAAATTTGAAAAATTTCTATGCATGAGATATTGCTGTCCTTGATCTAAAAAAAAGAAAAGAATTTCAATACATACAAAAAAAGTTATGTTTTAGCCAATAAATCATGTCTAAATTGTAACTAGTTTGACTTTGAAACTTAATTAAGAAAAAAAAATCAATGAAATGCTAGAAAACCAATTCCATGCACTAGATATCATAGTTACAAATATAAATTCAAAAAAATTACAATTTTATCCTTCATAGAAAAATAGTTATATGTTAGCCAGTAACACCACTCTTTAAAAATGGTGTTTACTGTTAAAACTAGTTTTTGAAGGAGATGGAAAGAGAAGTGCAATCTAATTCCAAATATTTTGAGAAAAAAATAGTTAGAATCTAAAAATAAAATTTCACAAATCACTAGTTTGCATCATCTTCAAATTCCTCATGGTTTATCCGCTATAGGTGTCTGAAAGTGGAGATTTATGTAAAAAATTCAGTTTAATATCTAGTTTGGCCAAAAATTGTAAACCAGTATTGTGGGATCACCATGTATTAAATATAAGTTATTAAATTTTGTGAACTAATTCATACCCATTTGGTACCCATTTAGCCTCAAATTGAAGCTTACAGAGGAGGTAAGATATAACCATATAGGAACAACCCCAACCCTTGGAGCTATCCCCCCCTAAACCCTCCTCCTACAAACTTGAGATCATAGAGGAATCCTTCACCCAAGTTTTTCCTATGTTCTAGCTTCCAAATGAGTCAAAGTCACACGTAGTTCTCCTTACAAGATCTCTCAAGGATAGCTATGCACTTTTTCCCAATTTAGTGAACTTAAATAAATCGACACTTTCATCCATGCAAGTCGAGATTAAAAGTCACCACCATTATTATTCTTATTCTAGCTTGAGCATCCCAAGGTTTCATTATATCGACATAGGGGCTAGGCTTATTGCTCATAACAAAATTACCTTAATTCACACAATCCCATAGAAAAGAATTTTCATTTAAAATTTACATATTAGATTCAATATTGAGGTTCACGTACTTAAGGGGTCAATAGATATCTTTGAAGGACATCCAATAGTATTTATAAGCTTGTTTTAAGTATAATTAATTCTAGAATCTTACTTAAGAAATTTGGGAACACTAAATCCATTGGACCAGCATATGAAAATGTAAACCCACTGATAGTATTACTAATAATATTCTTGTTCTAATTTCCTTTACTCTATCATGCAACTCCATATTCTTATAGTATTATAGTTTTAGAGTAGATAGCTTATTCATACTTTCCCTTTAAGTTAAACCCAACCTTAATTATCATAAATAAGGTATCAAGAGATGCTATCCAGGATTTATCTCATAACACAATCTCAACAACCTTGTTAATTGAATTAGTTGTCACCATCCACCTAGCATGCAATCATATTGTGGTCTACTATATAGGTATAATATTCTTCACTTCATTCACATAATAATTGTAATATTAGTGTTCTTGTATTTAAGAGGTTGATAGACATTATGTAGTCATATAAAGCATTTATCATAGTACCATAGTTTATAAAACGTTTCAAGTTTCAATGTTAAATATATGTTTAGAAAAGTAGGGTTGTAGTGCCACTAAATGAAACCATCATTATTTATATGATTATGCCCAATTTCTCACACTAAATTGACCCAAAAATGGTACCCTTTATTTTGGATTTCAAATAATAATAATCATAGATACACTTTTCAAACTAGAATGACAATCCATCCTATATCAATTTAAATCCTTGATTATTAATAACAAACATATCTAAAAAATAGATGTTAGATTATATCCTTAATAATATATTAACCAACAATTACCTATGGTCACACCCATTATTTTGTATTTATTTTAAGGTGAACTAAGGTGCAATATAAGTCAACGTTCGAAGTAGTACTTTTCAAATGAAATAATAATTCAAGAAAGACATGATATTTAAATTAAAAGTTGGCATAGTGCATGATTACAAATTGTTTGTCTCTTAACCCAATCTCAACATTATTGAATTAAGGGATGGGTTCCTCTAGTTTAATCATGCAATAATTAAAATATCAGTTTATATAAATGGGTAAACATTTAATATTTCTCTTAGATCATCTTTTTCCCTCACTAAAATTATACTCATCGATATCATTAGACCATCTCGCTTGAAGTATCATGCAATGGCTTATACAATATTATCCTTTTCTTACTAATTATTTTCTCTTAATCCTAAGCCAAGGTAGGATTACATGAATCACAGGGGTTACTTGATGGTTAGCAAGCTCAAGAGAGATGATATTAAGATTTGTATTCTAATTTTATTTTATACATGCAATTATTTAAGAAAAGAGTAAAATATGCATATTTCCTAGAACTATATGTGATTCATAAAATGGAAAAATAAGTAAAAATATACTATCAAATCCTTTATCTATGGTGCACCTCTATACATATTTTGAATGGGAAAAGGAAGCATATATATAAAATTAAAATCTAACTAAGGTGATGCACCAAGATGTAGACCAAAGATCCATCCATAGGGTGACAGATTCAGAGTTTAGAAAGAGCTACGTGCATGGGGTAGCCAGTTGGCTTTAGACGGTCTCAATACGTCACACAGATTCTCTTGCACTCCACTCAGGTCGAGCATTTATTTATAAGGAAACACCTTAGGTAAACCAGCTCTAGACTCACATTGGAAAAGAAGCCATGCTATCAGATGAATGATACCCTCAATATCTGTTCTGATAGGAGGCTAGCTGAAACTCTCGAAAGTACTTGGGTTCTACTCCTCTTCAATTCTCTCTGCAATTTGCTCAGCTATGGAAATTGACCCATCTTCAAGAAATGCCCAGGATGGCATGCCCATCTTAGTTAGCTGGGAGAAATTTTATTGCATGCTATCCATAGTCTGGTTCAAGTTAGCTACACAGGCATTAGTACGCACTAATACTTTTGACTGCAAAATTTGATGAAATTGTTCGGTGAAATATGTAAAATTCAATGTTCATCGGGTGCTTGTAAAATTTGATGTGTAATTTTCAATTTTTTGAAAGTTTATCCCCATCGTTCGTCAAACTTTCGACGAACCTAGGGTTTGTTGAAATGTCAGCTATCATTTTCATCAAAATTTTAACATGAAAAATATAAAAAAATCAAATTGTGGCCGACATAAAGAAAAGTGAGTTCATGCCTGATTTATTACAACAGTTTTTTTCTCTACTTGAGACAGTTTGTGGAGAACTAAGGATGATTTTCTTGGAAAAAATCAGAAAAAAATTCAAGAAGATATCGCCAGGTTGAGGGTAGTCATTGTCTTTTTGTAGAATTTAGTTGTGAAGTTAGATTTGTAGTTCCAGGTTTGAAAATCATATTTTAAAGCAACATCTCATTAGATTTCATTTTTAGAGGTTAAGGGTTTTGAGAATTTCATGTCCAAATTTTGTTGTGTGGAATCACCATAAGATCACAACCAAGGAATAGATTCTTGTAACTGTAATTATGTGATCCATAACTCTATTGGTCATGTGGCACAGTTGTGCTATAAAAAATATAGGATGCATTCATGTGTGACCCAAGTTTAATGTGGCTATGTTGTGATAGCAATGGAGGCACTCATATAATGTAGTTAATTCAGGTTGTATAATGTAGGTGTCAATCATCATTGGGTGCATTCAGGATGTCTCAAGTTTAATAGGTTAGGATGTAATTATAGCATGATCGAAAAGTGATTACCTCTTGCTGCAATAAAAAGCCTATAACTCTAGTTGATATGCAGTGTGGTTGTGTTATATCAATTATGTAGTGATAAATTGCATCAGAAGAAGTGACACATTGCATCTTTAACTAAAAGGATAAATCCGTATTTGACATTAGCAATGATGATTCCGACTTGTTGCTCCTTGGGAATGGGTCACTTGCTCTTACTAGCTCACTACCTCCATTGTTGTAGGAAGTTTGTGATCAAGTTCAATATTCTAATTTTAGGAGTCTTTGCGGTTGGAAATCATAGTAAAATCAAAATTTAATAAGTTTTGGAATTAGAATTTTAATGTGTTTTTTGGGGTCATTAACTTCAGACTATCTTCTCTTTTGTAGGGGTGGTTGCATGCTAATTTTTTTTGGTGTAAAATATCAGAATTATTATATTATGTTACCTGTCTATGAATAAAAATTATTGGAGTGTAAGTTTGATATTTTTGAAGATCTAAATAGTCAAGCTTGGTAAAGAAAAATTATGTTAGATAATATTAGTCCAGAACAAAATGAAGAGACACTTGATAGATTGTGGGCTAGATTGAAAAAAAAGGGTGATGGAAAAAGTTATTGTCCTTGCAATAATTGCAAGGGCTTAAAGATGAGATGACTTTTAATCACAACAGCTGAGAAACATTGTAGGCAGCATGGTCACGTTGAAGGGGGGCATGCTTATATGTCATCTTTTTTCATCTATTGTAATTGTTGTTAGTTCATCACTAGTAAATAAAGGATGAAATATGAATAAATTATTTTTTGTTGTATATTGATTGGTGAATTTTTGTTACCACCATCAAATATTTTACCTTGCTCATACCAATATTTATGTTCCATTATGAAAGATATCATAATGGAGTATCAAGCAATAGATGCATGTCTCAATGATCATATTATTTATCATAAACAACAGGAATTTTCAATAGAATGTCTGGAATGTCATATCAGTAGATATCAAATAGATCAACTAACAGAAAAGGTGCCTCACAAGGTTCTTCGTTATATTCCCATTATTCCACATATGCAACGATTATTTAGGTATGAAAGCTTAGTGCAATTTATGGATTACCATGCATGGAATAAATGTGGAGATGACATTCTTCAAATACCTATGGATGGTTCTACATTTATGGACATGGAGGAAAAAGGGTCACACTTTAAAGAAGAACCTTGTAATCTTAGGATTTCATTGGGAGCGGACGGTGTCAATCCATTTGGAGAGCTGAGATCTATTTACTCAGTGTGGCCTATTTTTGTTATCAAATATAACATTCCTCCATGGATGTCAATAAAGAGGGAGCACATAATGTTGTCAATGATTGTTCCAGGTATGTTTACATCAATTTTCTTTAATGTAGTAGCATCTCATTTGTCTTATTTGTTGCATAATGACATATTCTTTTCATTTAATAGTCATGTACATTAATTTATATATATTGCAGTAAAATGGTTATAATAATTATGTAATGTTTATGTTCATTCAACTAGGTAAGTACCAAGTTAAAGATATGAATGTATATATCGAGCCTCTTATTGATGAGTTACTAAAGTTATGGAATGGCGTCACTATGTATGACATCTCTAAACCAATAGGACAAAGACAATTTCAATTCCGTGCAATGCTTGTATGGACAATTCATGATGCCCCAGGGCTAACACATTTTTGTGGTATGTTATAACATTCGACTGCACTTTAACAATATTTAATTTGAAGTAGATATCATGCATTTTTTAAAAATAATCTATTGATTATATATAATTAAAAAATTGACATATTTAATCTAATTATATATCATCTTGCAGGTCTTCAAACAAAGGGAAATTTTGCATGTCCAATTTGTGGTCAAAAGATGAAATCTCATCGTTCAACAAGTTTAGGAAAGTAGGTGTTTGATGAGTATAGGAACTTCCTCCATAGAAATCATAAGTATCGAACTACTAAAAAACATATTTTCAATGGGAAAGGAGACTACATCAAAACCATGAAGAATGTCACCTCGCCTATGAAAGTTGGAATATAATAGAATTAATCGTCAAGGTTATACATCGGATCAAATTGTTTATCTATCATATATGATATGTTTTGAATTTATATTTTTATATTGTGTTGTGTTTACTCATGTTGTAATTGACAATGATTGTTGTTGTTAATTTGTTTAACTTATATGCTTCATGAAGGTCGTCAAGGCATTAATGACTTGCTTCCACAAGGATTGAAAAGTTATCCCAAACAATTTAGTAGGTTTCCTACTATGAGAAGCTACAAATTGTGCATTTGTTTGATACAATGTATATCGGAAAGAATATAACAGAAACGTTATGGAAAATATTTGATGGAAGGCATGACAGAGAATTTTTTTTCAAAATTTGTAGTGACATTCAGGAAGCCAATCATGCAATGAAAAATTCCATTCAATTAAGTAGCGATGGAGAAAAAATTAATATAAGTTCCCTTCCTTGGTTATTAACAGAGTAGCAAAGCAATGCTATAAAAGAAGTCATACACAAAATTTGATTTCCCATAGGATTTGCTGCGAACATAAACAATATAATAACAAAGAAAGGTGAATTTGGGTTAGGGATGAAAATACATGATTGGCATACCTTCATTAAGGTAATTATTCTGGTATATTATATACACTTGTATAATGCATGTACTTTTCAGTGTATTGTGTTTACTACTTTTGGAAAAATAATGAAAAGATCATTTTATAATTGTTGTAGTACATTCTACCTCTATCTCTCCCAGACAACTTTGACAACAATGTCAAGCAAGTTATATATGATCTTGGAAAATACATGAGGTAAGTAGCAAGATTTGTTCAATTCGATGTATACATCTTATAATTTCCATTTGTTTTACTTGTTATGTAATATACTATATATTTTTCTTAAATCTCATTAATGTATTTGCGCCTTGAATCATTTGTAGATGGTTGTCATCTAAAGAAATCCATAAAGAAGATATAAATTATTGGAAGAGAAAAATTCCTTGTCAAATGTGTGAAATGCAAAAGTGTCTACCTTCAACATTTTTCAATGCATAAGAACACTACCTGAATACACCAAGTTGAGGAGATTGAATTGTGTGGACCTGTACACACAAGGTCAATGTGGATGGTTGAGAGGCACTTGAAATTTTTGAAGGCTTTGGTTAGACAAAGAGCACATCCTGAGGGTTCTATGGTGAAGGGATATATGGTATACCAAACCATGGTGTACATTAGTGAATATCTTCCCAAATTTGAAACAAAGATCCAAGTAGATTGCATTTGGGATCCCAACTCCATTAAAAAATTCGAAGGGAAGTACCTATTGGGGAAAGGTAGATTGATGAAAGTGAGAGGTAATTATAAGATGGTCATGGAGATTAATTGGAATACATTTTACATATGGTTTTTATGTATATTGTACTTATTTAATTTTTAATCTTCAATATACATCAACTATAAATTAAGGTCATATATAGTGGTATTTAACTAATTATACGTCATTTGTGAATTTCAATTTTTTTTGGTACAATTGGTCAAGAGTGGGATGCACTACATTTGTACATCCCCAAAAATCTTGATTGGATGATGGTATGGATTGAACGATGTCAATAATCTAGTCGTGCATTAACATGGGAAGGTGTAGATTCATTGGTTAAATAAGCTCATCGTAATGGAGATTCCAATACTACACAAAGGGAAATTGATTTAGCATATGGTTTAAGAGATAAACAGGTACGTATAAATATATTAATCACCCATATTATTTAATTATTTTCAAGTATATTGATGTATATATATTTTGAGATTTTTTTGTTTGCATACATTCAGCCAAGAATAAATATGTTTATCAACTGATGATATTCCAATAATTTTTACATGTTTGACATATTGCAGGTGAAACACCACAAGGCTATGTGGTGCAATGGTTGTAAATTTTGAATCAAAATGTTGGATGACATGAAGAAACCTTGTGATTCTGGTATAACTGAAGTCTTTTAGGTGACTAATGTTTCATCTAGAAGCGACATACATCCAGAAGTCTCAGAAAATCGATACTATGGGATTTTGGATGATATACTTGAGTGTGACTTTAAGTCTTTCATATTAATTTTGTTCATCGTCCTATGGTACAACCTACGATTGAATGAAAATGATCCTGAGAGAACTATTATTGAACATGATAATGGATTTACCATGGTTAATACAAGGTTGATCGAGCGAGTTGGAAATGAGCCCTATGTTCTTCCAAGCAAATGTGAGCAGGTATTTTACTCAGAGTTTCCAGGTAAACCAGGTTGGTCATTTGTTGTTAGACATGATCCAAGAGGAAGGCTGGTAAAGTATAATGTGGTGGAAGAAAAAGATACCAAAGAACTAGAAGATGATGTAGATGATGATCAGGATCAACAGTTAGTTGATGATGTCCCTGAAAAAAATGTCGAAGAGGAGGAACTAGATCATGATGATGTAGGATTTAATGTCATGAAGATGATATCTATGTGGATGATGACATTGTCGAAACTGATATCGATGACAATGATGATGATATGACCAATCCTTACAATGTCGAGTCTGGATCGGATGATACAGACAAAGAGTTAGATGGAGAAGAAGATCAATGACATTGAAATGTATAAGTTATGCGATTATATTATCTATTTGATATTTATTTCTTGATAGAATTATATTTGAATTATGTGGTTACATAATTAATCATGATGTTTTTAATTTTGATTCCATTACATCATTAATTTAATGATGTACTTTTTAATGTTTGAAAGGTCAAAAAATTAAAACATTTCAATAGTGATGTTAACAACCTTCAAATTAGTGTGTTTTATGTTTCATGTGATCATAAAAGATTAAAAAGTCAATTGTAGAGGTGGTTTTTCAGTGGTTGACATGTATGTTGGTTCTTTTTACAATGTAACTAGGTTTGTCTTCTAATCTACCTATAGAATTTCCAATTCCAATTGAAGGCAGCTTGAAGGACCTAGACCAACTGACGAGGACTTTAAAATCCTCCTACACTTTGGGCTCTGCAAGACCCAGGTGGGTGACCCCTTAATGTGTTTACAACCTCTACACCATTATTATAAACAACATTAACAATAGCAGATGATCTGACTTAATAGCTCAACATGATAAGATAATATCAACTAGAATTGGTTGTTCATAGAAAATATCAACTATCTGGAGCATGAGATAACTAAACACAATCCATTGTATAAGATAGTCATTGATTTGAAATTTGTAGCATGATATAGGCAAAGACAAACAAATACTGAACTACACTAATAATTACAACTTAGATCAGCACCATATATCCATTGCAGGAGTCAAATTCATAAGCATCTAGAGGTTTATAATAGATTTAATACATCACATATAAGATCCCTGACAATATTGCATTACAATTTTATCAGTATGCATTCTAACCTAGGACTACTTTTCAAATCCTTATACAACACATATCCACTTATAATCCCATTCAAGCATTTTGATTAATTCCTTCAATTAAAGCTAAAATAGAATCATACACACCACAATAGTGAGATGGATAAAACAACCCTTAGTGATTTCATTCAAAGTTTAGATATGCATGTACAAAGGAGAGACATGAGCTCGAATTTTCATTTCAACTCAAATGCTAGTATTGTTATACAAGATTAAATCTCTATGAACTTAAAACCTGTTATATAATGACTCAAAACCTAAATTGCATTTCTCTAAAACCATCATACTTTACAATTCGCTCTGCAACTTCACCTAGACTCAACAAAAATGATCTAACTTGCTAACCTGTACTTATGGCCTTGAAATTATTCTTATAGAAAATGAAGGAGAAAACAAGCACTAAGCCAAAAAGTACACCTGTCACTAGTCAATTGGACCACCTAGTGATATTCCAAAATTTGTTACAACAACCACCACCTTGAAAAATATTCTTGTTCATCATATCAGCTGAGGAACATTGATGCAAAAAACCACAAGAAAACTGCACCGAGAAAGTCATCAACACAAATCTGGAACCGTTGCAACCGCAACATTTGATCTGCCACCTGTTAGTAGTTCACTCCTTTTACTCCTCCTTATTCAAATATTTAGTTACCCAATTCTGGTACTCATCATCAGTCGGCCAATCAAAATTAATTACCTCATCCACCTTGGTATTATAAGGTGTGTATTTTACCACTACCTGATTCACATCCCTTTCAAAAGATTCCAAAAATGAGCTGGTACTAATGATTTTGTCCATATAGCTCACCAACAAATCATAGTCTGGCTCATCACAAATTGAATCTATTTGATCATTGATGGCCTCACTTGCTTGAGCCTGCCATTGTTGAAATGACCTGATTCTCCTTTGCTCATCAATTATATCAGGTAACAATGTGTTACCCCAATCATTGAAATTCTTCACCAGCTCCCTAATCTTCCTACTCAAGTCATATGGTAAGGTATGAAAACCTTGCAATGATTTTACTAACACATGAGTAGGATTTAATGTTTGGGGCCCATTATTTATATCAAACCTTGAGGCCTTATACATGATATCCAGATCATTGGCCCTAGGGATCCAATTTTCAATTATTGGTATCACTACTTCCTAATTCCTATCAATATTCTTTATTGCTGCTAATAGCAAAGAATATAAAGAATGTATAGATAACAATTTTCTATCAACCTTTTCATTTAAATGCCTCAAAATAGTAGTAACAATTTCCTTTTTCTTTAAGAGAGATCCCTCCTCACTTTTGTTTAATGATGCATGCAATTCATCAATTTTTTGCAAGAGTTGCTTCTTTGTAGGATCGACAGAGCACTCTGTTTATTCTTCACCTTCCTCTAAAGAAAGGGTGAGGACATGATTCTGACTGGGAGATCCTGGTGTGGAAAAAATTGGAGAAGCAGGAGGCACTGACACTACTATGGAAGGTAACGTACTAGTATTGTTGGTTCCTTTTACTACCAACCAGGGTGGTCTTCTAATCTACCTATAGAATTTCCAGTTCTAATCAAAGGGAACTCGAAGGACCTAGACCAACTGAAGAGGAATTGAACAAAACATCCTATGCTTCTAGCTCTGCAAGACCCAAGAGGGGAATCCCTTAATTTGTTTACAACCTCTGCACCATTATCATAAACAACATTAATAATAATAGATAATCCCACCTAATAGCTCAACACTATAGGATAATATTGAATAGAATTGGCTATTCTTCAACAATATCAACTACATGGAGCATGGGATGACTACAACACAACCCATAATATAAAATAATCATTGATTTGCAATTTGTAGCTAGCTTGAGGCAAAAATGAACAAATACTGCATCAAATGAAAGAGTGCAACTTAGATCAGTGCCATATATCCATTGCAGGAGTCAAAGTTATAAGCACTTAAAGGTTTATAACAGATGTAATACATAACATAGAATGTCTCTGACAATATTGCATTACAATTTCATCAGTGTGTATTCTAACCCAATACTATTTATCAAATCCTTATACAAAACATATCTGCTTATAATCCCATTCAAGCATTTTAATTAATTCCTTGAATTAAAGCTAAAATAGAATCATACACACTACAATAGTGGGTTGAATGAAACAACCCTTAGTTATTTTATTCAAAGTTCAAATATGCACATATAATGGAGATAGACGAACTTGAAATTATCATTTCGATTCAAATGCTAATACTATTATGCAACATTAAATCAATTAAAACCTATCACAGAGTGATTGAGAACCTAAACTCTCTAAAACCATTGATCTTTACAATCGGCTCTGCAACTTTGCCTAGACTCGATCAAAATTATCTAACTTTCTAACTTGTACTTTTGGCCTTGAAATCCTTCTTATAGAAAAATAAGGAACAAACAAGCTTTGAGCTAGAAAGTACACACGTCACCAGCCGATTAGAGCACCTAATGATATTCCAAAAATTGTTACAACTGCAATCATCTTGGAGCATATTCACGTTCATCATGTCAATTGAGGAAAGTTGATGCGATTCAAAAACAACAACAAACCCATACCGAGAAAATCATCAATACAAAACTGGGACCGTTGTAACTGCAACATCAGATTTTCCACCTGTCCATAGTCCACTCTCTTTTACTCATCATAATTCAAATACTTAGCTACCCACTTCTGGTATTCTTCATCAGTAGGCCAGTTAAAATTAATCACCTCATTTACCTTTGTACTATAAGGCATATACTTTACCACTACCTAATTCACATCTCTTTCAAAAGCCTCTAAAAATGAGTTGGTACAAATAATCTTATCCATACAACTCACCAACAAATTATAATTTGAGTCATCACAAATTAATTTAATTTGATTATTGATGACCTTATTTGCTTGATCCTACCATTATTGGAGTGTTCTGATTTTCCCCTATTCATCAATTATATTAGGTAACAATGTGTTACCCCAATCATTGAAATTCTTTACCAAATCTTTAATCTTCCTATTCAAATCATCTGGTAGGGTTTGAAAACCTTGTAATGATTTTACTAACACATGAGTAGACTTCAATGATTGGGGCCTATTATTTATATCAAATCTTGAGGCTTTATTCATGATATCTAGATCATTGGCCCTAGGGATCCAATTTTTAATTATTTGTACCACTACCTCCTAATCCCTATCAATATTCTTTATTGCTTCCAACAACAAAGAATATAAAGAATGTATAGATTGCAATTTACTATCTACCCCTTCATTTAAGTGCTCCAAAATAGTAGTAACAATCTCCTTTTCCTTTGAAAGAAATCCCTCCTCTGTTATCCTTAATGATGTATGTAATTCATCAATTTTTTGTATGAGCTACCTCTTCATTGGATCAACAGAGCACTTAGTTTATTCATCAATTTATTCTAGAGGAGGGGTGAGAGTAGGATTCTCAACGGAAAACCCTGGTGTGGAAACATTTGGAGAAGCATGAGGCATTGACCCTGTTGTGGGAGGTAATGTACTAGTTCTTGGAGAATTTGATGTTTCCCCAATCTGTCTATATCTAAACCTTTCCACTTCAGTTTGCAATTCAACATTCCTCTATTGCATTTTACTATTTTCTTCAATCAAAATGTTATACTTCTCCATTAGGCTCTTCCTTTTAGCCTCCTCCCTTTCAACAGTCCTTTGGGCCAATTTGACCACATTTACAATTAAATTAGTGGCCTTAGTGGTTGAATTCTTTGAAGCTCTCTTTATTATGAATCCTCCTCTAAAATTTGGATTAATATTAGCAATATCTAGTTTTCTCCTTTGTGGAGCCAATGCTCAAATTGCCAAGGTCTCATATTCTTCACTAAAGGTAGAGTTTTGCAATGCTGCCTTAACCTCTTCCTCAGAATATTGAAAAAGATTCTTGGAATTCATAATAGCATTAAAAGCTACTGCATCTACAATATCCCACTCAAGAATAATCAATACACCAGCCTGACTCACCAGTTGTCTTCCTTCTTCAGGAGTGATATTCTTGAACTCTTCCATCAATTCAGCTTTTACTTCTTCATCATTCTCTTGGTCTAACCTGTCAGGCCTTAGTTCCCTTCTCTCCCTATATTTATCTTGATACTCTTCAAATTTCATTCTCCATGCCAATTGCAAGAATACAGGAGTTTTCACAAATGTATTGTCATCTAAAAGCTCCCTACATGCTTCCATTCTTGCATCTTGCACACTTTTACCTTTCATATCTAGATCAGACAAAACCAATTCAACTAACCTAGGAGGGGGAAGAATACCAACCTGCATGTCTTGATCAATAACAATAATTTCATTTGTTAGATCCTCATGTGGGTGATCAGTTCTCTACCTCTTAGGGCTTGGCTTAGATGGTGGTGATGGGGGACTATCTTTTGGTGACAACTTTAAATCAATGATCTTAACTGCCCCAAGTACTTTGAATTTTGGACTTGGTCATGGAGGTGCCTTCATTGTTTTCTTCCCCTTCCTATCTACTTTCTCCTTATCACTGCTACTATCCTTTTTCCTTCTATAGATGGGTCACTCTTCTATAGGCTGGTATACTAACGTTGTTTCAATTGTTTCAACACTTTTTTCTTGCATACCTAGACTTAGCCTTAAATTTATCTTTTTAGTTCTCAAGGTGTCTATAATCTCCTTGAAGTTCTTCATTAGAAAATCAATTTTCTTATGGTATGGACTAAACTCCAACAATTGATCATAAATTAGATCCATTTCATGTACAACATCCAATAGCTTACTATAAGCTATCCATTTCTCTTTGTTCAACTCCTACTTATTTAGATCAAATTCATTTCTAATCAGGTCCTTAGGGAAGTTGAACTCATGTGCAAATTTTTCATCTTTTATTCTTTGTCTAAAAAGAGCAAAGAAATCCTTAGGATCATGTTGTCACCTTAGACCACATCTCAAATGGTAATCAACAAAGAATTTATAAAAATGTGTCCAGCGTCCCTTTGAAAATACAAAGTCAGACACCACTATATAATTAGGGAAGAATGTTCCTTTCCCCTTTCTAGTGAGGTTATCTTCATGAATACAACCTATCTGCCACATAACTTCTACAAACCCTACTCTTGGTGGCACATTGTATGGCAATATGTGAGGGGCTCTCTGAAATCCATATACTCTCAAGACAATGCTAACTGGGTATGGGATAATGTCACCCTAGTTATGGTAAACCCTCAACTCTTGCTTCCTCCCCTTTAGCAGGAGGAAATCAAGAAATTCCTCAGGGATCCTAGGTACATTCACTATCAATCTATCCCTTAATCTAGAAGTAAAATAATTATCAAATTGCACATAACTAGTGCTTTCCTAGTTACAGGATAAATCTGCAACCCATATCTGTACTGGCAACCTTTCTCCATCAACTGATTGCCTTAATTTCATCTTCTCAGAAAAGAAATCAACATTCCTAAATAGAAACATATGCATCAGCATAGAATACCAAAATAATTAAGTACCAGTATCATTTTTCTGCAGCTTCGACAACCCTTCATGTATCCTCTTAGCCAAGAAAGAAGCAAAGTCATATGTCACAGAGAAGTTAGGGTGTTGTATTTGCACCCCCATGAACATGTATGCAATAGGAATTATCGCACCAAGACTAAAACCCAAAATCTGACATAATGAATAGAAAGTGGCCAAGAAAGGGTTTGCAAAACAATTCAATCTGAAAGGTTCCTGGTCACTAGGGTTGATATGAAATTATGAACCTCCTACCCTGACAAGATGAGGTTGAAGTAGCTTAGCTCTAAAAAGATATTTCAGCTTTGCATACTCCTATTTCATTTCCTCAAGATTGATAAGAACCAAGTCTTCACTCGACTCACTCAAATCAAAAATCTATTGGATATATTCTCTATTAATTTCTAGTAGCACCCCTCCATCATTATCCCTAATTACCCATGTAATAGGGTCATACCTCATGGCCACTGCCCTAAGTAAGTCCACATCAGGGAATACATTTGGTACAACTAGCTTCCCCATGTCATACATCCATCCATTTGAAAAATGGTGAGGCAAATTCCTCTTTCCATACCACAATCTGAACATTTATAAGCCAGTGAGAGAAACCCTAGCATCAACAATGTTGGAATAATTACACACTAACCCCTCCTCTAGGATTTTCCCTCACATCAACACTACACCTTTCCTTTTATCATTCATTGATAACAAAAATTGATCCAGGAAATCATCATACAAGTTTCTTTTCAAATATTCAATGTGGTCAGAGTGCTAATTGGTTGGTGTCATCTTAGACAAACTAGGGCTTCATTACAATGTTACACTTCAATTGGCTAGGACTAAGCAGAGATAGGAAACTATAGAGTAAAAAATTACAATTCCTCACAATTTATGATTAAACCATAGCCTTAACAAGAGATTTCAATAAGCTCAATGCCAAGCATAGCAAACCCCTTTCCCAAATTTAGGTGCAAAATGACTGGGAGACATAGAAAATAAACTTATGGCTCTTTTTGCATAAACTCCAAATTCTAGCTGTAGTGGCTCGCAATTTCACCTTTGGCTTTAAAACTGTTTTCATGAAATAATTGGATGCTTTGTGATACAAATGAGGCAGGAAAATTGATTTTATGTTGATCAAATTTTGCCAGTAAATGTCTCATCTGCCATTAAAGCTCATTCATGGGCTGCACGAATGACTCCAACCACATTTGATTCAGATTTAAATTCGAACCATTGATCTTCTAGTTTGATCAAATCATCGATGGCCACCTTCAAAATAGGCTGACATAATAGCCAACATGGAAAAAAGGGGCCCACCATGCTATACGCCGCAAATGAAAACCACGTAGCAGTTGCCCGTGATACCGTAATCCCTCAATTTACCATTGCGGGAAGGCGGGGAACCATTGAACATTCTCATCAGAGATTTTGCACCTTCAAAAATGGTCATCATCCTTTCCGTTAACTGTCAAGCAACTTTTCCCTCAAAATTATAACATCGACATTGAAATAAAGCATGTGCATCTCACAAGCACTTTAGTAATCCACCCCTTAACACATTTGGAACTGACTAGTGCTTTGTAACGCTTGTCGTGCAAAACCAAAGAACACACATAATGCAAATAATTTTTTTTTTAAAACAATAGAACTAAAAATACAATATCATTAAACCATAACCACATAGCATAACACATAGCATTAATACACTTGGTTCTCTGGGGCACGCGAGGTTACATAGCAACAACTAACATAAGAAAGATAAATATTACAACATAACCATTAACTTTATAATAATCATAACTAAAGGTACATCCAATAACCATGATGCGATAACAATAACATCACATAATACATCCATGATAAATCTCTTAATAGAGTTAGAAAAGAGCAGAACTATTACATCATTGATATAAGATTACATTACAATTTTCTTTGACAAATGAATTACATTGAATTTCCCAACATGGGAATTGATACACGTATAATGAAATATGAAGTACAAGGTGAATGCTGGTACAACTACACTACGGAAAGATGAGAAGACAAGACGCTGATGGGGAACCCAATGGGTGCGGAGCACGTTCCACCCAACCATGTGAATTACAAGTAACTCAACCCCCATGCTCAGAGGTGACGAGGAAGTGAACCCGACCATGAATGTCAGACCGACTCAATAACAACATGATACAAAACAAGAACAACTCAAGCATGCAATGCACAACCATCGACACTCTCAAACCAAATAACAAGTTAAAACCATGAAACTCATCACAATAACATGAAGTACTATCAATTAACAATCATGAAACAATTCACAATAATCAAAGGCACCATAAAGATACAATATCTAGAAGAACTGCAACAACATCCAAAATACATTTCAAATAAATCTGAAACAATAAAAAGGGCACGATTCCATAATAAATCTAAATCAACCATTCAATACACAATTCCATAGGCAACAAGAAACAAGTCCAACGGGTATCAAGTGGGGAGGATCATCGCATAGCTCTGATGGGATCCCCTGGCACTTCCTCCAACCGAGGTGCCAGCACCCAACTATGGATCTCCTAGCCCTAAAATTAGAAACAACAAGGAGATTACAATATCCAAAAGAAATTACAAGCAAGGCACAAGGGTGCCCAGTGGAGAGGGTCATCAAATAGCTTTCATGGGATCCCCTGGAACTTCCTCCTACTGAGGCACCGACACCCATCTATGGATTCCCTAACCCTCAAAAATAACATAAATATAGCCATATCCAGAGGCGACAAGAAACAAGAACAAGGATGTCTAGTGGAGAGTGTCATCGCATAGCTCTCATGGGATCCCCTGGCACTTCCTCCTAACTGAGGCGCCGACACCCATCTATGGATCACCTGGCCCTTCCTCCTAACTGAGGTGTCGGCACCATAGGGTAGCTCATGCGGAGCCGATAATCTCTCATGAAGACGAGACTACGACTTTGCTGACCATGGCCTACTCAATCTATCACTAGTCTACGGTAGCCCTAATGCATAGATGAGGAATCTTGTTTTAATTATCTTGCATGTCTTACTACCCACCCCCTAAATTCTATTTTTAGGTTATCACTTGTTTAACTACTCTTACGTGGGTTCCCCTGGCACTTCCTCTTACCCGAGGCACCAACGCCCACGAAGAGCCACTCTCCCTATGACCCCTAACACAATCAAAACTAGGCAAGGGTTGAACTATAACATAAAGAACATAATACTAACACAAGAACCATGCGAGGTATTAACCCTCTCGCATCACTCGTAATCAAAAGTCTTAAGAAATTGTTCAACCCTTCCACACATAAAACCCATAACTTAGAATAACACCCTAAATGACAAGCCTC
Organism: Sequoia sempervirens; assembly: GCA_007258455.2. NCBI lineage: Eukaryota > Viridiplantae > Streptophyta > Pinopsida > Cupressales > Cupressaceae > Sequoia > Sequoia sempervirens. The sequence continues at coordinate 90,692 of VDFB02267357.1, read as the reverse complement.
TGGAACAAGGTTCTCACAATTTGACAACAGGGTTCCCACATTACGAGTGAAAATTTACAACCATAAAGAAAGGAAGACAATAACAATACTGCATGATTTCACAGTTAAGGAAAATGACTCATTCGATTGCATAATCGAAATCCCAATTTACTCAATTTCGTAAAACATTCCTATTACATCCAAAGTGCTAAACTAATCCAAGGTTTAGTTGTATATGAAAATAACCCCCATTACATTTCGTACAGTAATAATTTCCGCAATAACAAATTAAAACAGATACCAGTTTAAACTATTTGCTCAACCCATAAAATAAAATAATACCCTTCCTTTGCATAATAATACAAATTAATCTTAAAATATAAAACAATAAAAATTACATTATAAACTAACAAAATATTAAATATAATAATCATAATAAAATAAATTATAATCATTATATTTAATAATATCAAAAATTACAATTATAATATTTAAAAATGAAATAAATTATAATCATTTTATTTAATAATAAAATAAATTACCATTATAATATATAATAAAATAAACAAAGTGCATACCCGAAATAAATAAGTATATATATATATATATATATATATATATATAAACATAGAACTATAAATAAAAATTAAATTAAATTTTAAACTAAATACATCACAAGGCCATCGGCCCTAAAGACTGGCCACGGCCGTTCTGTACGCAGCGGTCCTAATGACTGTTGCGCACTGCACAACAGCCACTAAGACTGTTGCGCAGCAGTCAGAGGGACTGTCGCAGCCGTACTGCCGCGGCAGTGGGGTGATGGGTAAGGTACGGCTTCGGCCGTCCTTCCCCTGAACCCCCAAACAATTAAATTTATATGTATATTTTTTAAAAAAAAAAATTCATTTATAAATTTTATTTTTAATTTTTAATTTATTTTTGTAAAAACAAGAATCCGTCCTATCAGGTACAGGCGCTGACAGTAGCTCGGCTATGAATTTATTTATTTATTTATTTATTATTCTTTTATTATATTAACACACAGATTTTATGTTATATGCAAGATTAAGGATATATATATATATATATAATATATGTAGAATATATATTTATATATATATATATCTATAATATCTGTAAATTTATCTAAACATAGAATCACTATTTTCTGTGTAAACACAGAAAATACACATTGAAGATAATAAATACATTTGATTACAAAACATTTCAAATCTAATACAATAAAATGATTGACCTTTTTTTTTTTCACAACAAAGTACTTAAGAGAAAAAGGGCACAATCAAATGGAATTTGACAGACATTCCTTCTGTTTGTTTGCACTAGAAACAATTTTAGATTTCAAAAGAATTTTCATGTAAGAAGACCTAACTATTTATATATTTTCTTTTCACAACTAAATTATTTAATTCTAATTCTCTGAAAACATTTCTTTTACATACAAAACTTGATTTAAATCACATGCTTATTCTATACAGATTCAACACGATCGAGAGGAGAGAGGGTGGAACCTGCAGTCCTATGCTCTCGAGAACCTGATGAAGCTGACTTGATCCCGATGGTTTCTACGAAGTGCTTCTCGATCCTGCTTCAAAATCCCCTCTTCGAGCTTTCATGTTCGAACTCAAATCCAACCCTTTGTTCAGAAGATGCCAGAATAATACCAACAAAAGATTGCAAACCCTTTTTTAAAACTCCTTCAAAATATAGCAAGAAAAAGATTGAAATATCTTTCCTGAAAACTCCAGAAAACTCAACAGTATCGAACCATTAACTTGCACCACTCTTGTCTCAATAATCCCCCCTTCTCTCCCCACTTTTTCCAAATTCATCATTAAAATAAAAGATACTGCAATTTTCTTCCAAAAACTCTAAAAATCAAAAATAAAAGAAAACAATTCTTTAAAAGCCAGCTTTTTTTACTTAGATTCGTATTCTTATTGGCTCACCCAACCTTTTCATTCTTTTATTTGTTTTATTGCTTTAATTTATGTTTTTTCAATTTTACTTGCACATCACATTACTTATTTAATTTAAATAAATTATTCTAATAATTATCCTCCACCAGATAATTGATTAGAATAATTAAGACCCATTTAATATTCAATCATTATTTAATTGAAATATATGACTTTATTAAAATTAAATAAAACATTCAAATATTTTCATACAAATAAATCAACATTAAAATACGCAATTATTATCCACCTTTAATTAACAAATTCACAACTTATAAAATATCAACATCAATTAAATAATCATAACTTATAAAATACCACATTAATCAAAATACGATGACACACAAAACACAAGCCACAAATGACGAAAATTACACAAAATGGACAATACCAATCAAACGAGATGATCTGACATCATGGGACGGAAGGACTTCATCGTCACCTCTGTTTCAACATTTAACCATTGGGTTATTGGTGCTCGCCCTGTCCTACTGAAGCAGGTGGAATCAAGACTTATACCTGCAAATCCTGCATACAAACGAAGTTGTGTACATGTGCATACATATATATATATATATATAATCATCAAAGCATTAAATCAAAACACTGCATTGTGAGAAGGAATCGCAACATAACAGGGCACTCGCGAACGAGTGATGCCATATTGTCCTTCATCACACCTATTCTAACAATTATAATCTATCTGATAACATAACATTTCTAAACTAACAATTCATCTTATTACATAATTCATTAAATCATTGCATCATAATAAAATTCTAAAAGTCAACTAACATAACCAACCATAATATCATATGAAATAATCAAGTCCATAACGAAATAATAGCATCATCTAACATCTAACTAACCACATCAAACAATACCATCATAGTCACAAGTGGCAAACAAACGCATTGAAAAATACAAAATCCTACCAGTAAGAGGAGGGGTACTACATCCTCCCCCTCATAAAATTGGCTTACTCCTGGAAGCCGGTAAACAAAAGGAAATAAGATTCCCTAATACGGGAGGCATCCACCCACACCAAGACGATGAACTAAACACCAATAGAGAATAGAATCAAGCTCACACATAAGGGTAAGAAATAATAATACAATTATTAGTAACATGGGGGTATTACATCCTCCCCCCCAAGGATATGGCTTACTCCAGGAAGCCATTAAATAGATAAGAGTAAGCACACAACAAACATGCAGAGATCACGCCAAAAACCACACACATACTTAACATCACTGGAAACCACATCACACAATGACACAAGGGTTCATAGTGCATCCCTGATAGGAAGGATATCGGTGCATTGCGCACTACACCGAGGGTCCTATCCTTTCCCATCAGTTTCCTGCACCATTGCCCTAAGACCGGCTAACGGAAGAAACTTAGGTTCACAACAAACACAACAAAACATGAAACTCTAGACTCTAGGGACTAAACGCAAGGTTACATAGTGAGCACACATAGTGCCCAGTGTATGAACCCATGCTCTGATACCAAGTTGTAACGCCCATCGTGCAAACCCCAGAGAACACACATAATGCAAATAATTTTTTTTTTAAAACAATAGAACTAAACATACAATATCATTAAACCATAACCACATAGCATAACACATAGCATTAATACACTTGATTCTCTGGGGCACGCGAGGTTACATCGCAACAACTAACATAAGAAAGATAAATATTACAACATAACCATTAACTTTATAATAATCATAACCAAAGGTACATCCAATAACCGTGATGTGATAACAATAACATCACATAATACATCCATGATAAATCTCTTAATAGAGTTACAAAAGAGCCTAACTATTACATCATTGATATAAGATTACATTACAATTTTCTTTGACAAATGAATTACATTGAATTTCCCAACATGGGAATTGATACAAGTATAATGAAATATGAAGTACAAGGTGAATGCTGGTACAACTCCACTACGGAAAGCTGAGAAGACAAGAAACTGATGGGGAACCCAACGGGTGCAGAGCACGTTCCACCCAACCATGTGAATTACAAGTAACTCACCCCTCGTGCTCAGAGGTGACGAGGAAGTGAATCCGACCATGAATGTCAGACTGACTCAATAACAACATGATACAAAACAAGAACAACTCAAGCATGCAATGCACAACCATCGACGTTCTCAAATCACATAACAAGTTAAAACCATGAAACTCATCACAATAACATGAAGTACTATCAATTAACAATCATGAAACAATTCACAAGAATCAAAGGCACCATAAAGATACAATATCCAGAAGAACTGCAACAACATCCAAAATACATTTCAAATAAATCTGAAACAATAAAAAGGGCACGATTCCATAATAAATCTAAATCAACCATTCAATACACAATTCCATAGGCAACAAGAAACAAGTCCAACGGGTATCAAGTGGGGAGGATCATCGCATAGCTCTGATGGGATCCCCTGGCTCGTCCTCCAACTGAGGCGCCGACACCCAAATATGGATCTCCTAGCCCTAAAATTAGAAACAACAAGGAGATTACAATATCCAGAAGAAATTACAAGCAAGGCACAAGGGTGTCCAGTGGAGAGGGTCATCACATAGCTTTCATGGGATCCCCTGGCACTTCCTCCTACTGAGGCACCAGCACCCATCTATGGATTCCTAACCCTCAAAAATAACATAAATATAGCCATATCCAGAGGCGATAAGAAACAAGAACAAGGATGTCTAGTGGAGAGTGTCATCGCATAGCTCTCATGGGATCCCCTGGCACTTCCTCCTAACCGAGGTGCTGGGACCCATCTATGGATCACTTGGCCCTTCCTCCTAACTGAGGCACCGACACCATAGCATAGCTCATGTGGAGCCGATAATCTCTCATGAAGACGAGACTATGACTTTGCCGACCACGGCCTACTCAGTCTATCACTAGTCTACGGTAGCCCTAATGCATAGACGAGGAATCCAGTTTTAATTATCTTGCATGTCTTACTACCCACCCCCTAAATTCTATTTTTAGGTTATCACTTGTTTAACTACTCTTACGTGGGTTCCCCTGGCACTTCCTCTTACCCGAGGCGCCGGCGCCCACGAAGAGCCACTCTCCCTATGACCCCTAACACAATCAAAACTAGGCAAGGGTTGAACTATAACATAAAGAACATAATACTAACACAAGAAACATGTGAGGTATTAACCCTCTCACATCACTCATAATCAAAAGTCTTACGAAACTGTTCAACCCTTCCACACATAAAACCCATAATGCAGAATAACGCCCTAAACGACAAGCCTCTGGAACAAGGTTCTCACAATTTGACAACAGGGTTCCCACATTACGAGTGAAAATTTACAACCATAAAGAAAGGAAGACAATAACAAGACTGCATGATTTCACAGTTAAGGAAAATGACTCACTCGATTGCATAATCGAAATCCCAATTTACTCAATTTCGTAAAACATTCCTATTACATCCAAAGTGCTAAACTAATCCAAGGTTTAGTTATATATGAAAATAACCCCCATTACATTTCGTACAGTAATAATTTCCGCAATAACAAATTAAAACAGATACCAGTTTAAACTATTTGCTCAACCCATAAAATAAAATAATACCCTTCCTTTGCATAATAATACAAATTAATCTTAAAATATAAAACAATAAAAATTACATTATAAACTAACAAAATATTAAATATAATAATCATAATAAAATAAATTATAATAATTATATTTAATAATATCAAAAATTACAATTATAATATATAATAAAATAAACAAAGTGCATACCCGAAATAAATAAGTATATATATATATATAAACACAGAACTATAAATAAAAATTAAATTAAATTTTAAACTAAATACATCACAGGGCTGTTGGCCCTAAAGACTGGTCACGACCGTTCTATAGGTAGTGGTCCTAATGACTGTTGCGCACTGCACAACAGTCATTAAGACTGTTGCGCAGTAGTCAGAGGGACTGTCGCGGCCATACTGCCGAGACAGTGGGGTGACGGATAAGCTACGGCTTCGGCCGTCCTTCCCCCGAACCCCCAAACAATTAAATTTATATGTATATCTTTTTTTAAAAAAAATTTCATTTATAAATTTTATTTTTAATTTTTAATTTATTTTTGTAAAAATAAGAATCTGTCCTATCAGGTACAGGAGCCGACAGTAGCTCGGCTATGAATTTTTTATTTATTTATTTATTTTTTATTCTTTTATTATATTAACACACAGATTTTATGTTATATGCAAGATTAAGGATATATATATATAATATATATGTAGAATATATATTTATATATATATATCTATAATATCTGTAAATTTATTTAAACATAGAATCACTATTTTCTGTGTAAACACAGAAAATACACATTGAAGATAATCAATACATTTGATTACAGAACATTTCAAATCTAATACAATAAAATGATTGACCTTTTTTTTTTCAGAACAAAGTACTTAAGAGAAAAAGGGCACAATCAAATGGAATTTGACAGACATTCCTTCTGTTTGTTTGCACTAGAAACGATTTTAGATTTCAAAAGAATTTTCATGTAAGAAGACCTAACTATTTATATATTTTCTTTTCACAACTAAATTATTTAATTCTAATTCTCTGAAAACATTTCTTTTACATACAAAATTTGATTTAAATCACATGCTTATTCTATACAGATTCAACACGATCAAGAGGAGAGAGGGTGTAAACTGTAGTCCTATGCTCTCGAGAACCTGATGAAGCTGACTTGATCCCGATGGTTTCTACGAAGTGCTTCTCGATCCTGCTTCAAAACCCCCTCTCCGAGCTTTCATGTTCGAACTCGAATCCAACCCTTTGTTCAAAAGATTCCAGAATAATACCAACAAAATATTGCAAACCCTTTTTTAAAACTCCTTCAAAATATAGCAAGCAAAAGATTGAGATATCTTTCCTCAAAACTCCAGAAAACTCAATAGTATCAAACCATTAACTTGCACCACTCCTGTCTCAATAATCCCCCCTTCTCTCCCCACTTTTTCCAAATTCATCATTAAAATAAAAGATATTGCAATTTTCTTCCAAAAACTCTAAAAATCAAAAATAAAAGAAAACAATTCTTTAAAAGCCAACTTTTTTTACTTAGATTCGTATTCTTATTGGCTCACCCAACCTTTTCATTCTTTTATTTTTTTTATTGCTTTAATTTCTGTTTTTGCAATTTTACTTGCACATCACATTACTTATTTAATTTAAATAAATTATTCTAATAATTATCCTCCACCAGATAATTGATTAGAATAATTAAGACCCATTTAATATTCAATCATTATTTAATTGAAATATATGACTTTATTAAAATTAAATAAAACATTCAAATATTTTCATACAAATAAATCAACATTAAAATATGCAATTATTATCCACCTTTAATTAACAAATTCACAACTTATAAAATATATCAACTTCAATTAAATAATCATAACTTATAAAATACCACATTAATCAAAATACGACGACACACAAAACACAAGCCACAAATGACGAAAATTACACAAAATGGACAATACCAATCAAACGAGACGATCTGACATCATGGGACGGAAGGACTTCATCGTCACCTCTGTTTCAACATTTAACCGTTGGGTTATTGGTGCTTGCCCTGTCCTGCCGAAGCAGGTGGAATCAAGACTTATACCTGCAAATCCTGCATACAAACGAAGTTGTGTACATGTGCATACATATATATATATATATATATATATAATCATCAAAGCATTAAATCAAAACACTGCATTGTGAGAAGGAATCGCAACATAACAGGGCACTCGCGAATGAGTGATGCCATATTGTCCTTCATCACACCTATTCTAACAATTATAATCTATCTGATAACATAACATTTCTAAACTAACAATTCATCTTATTACATAATTCATTAAATCATTGCATCATAATAAAATTCTAAAAGTCAACTAACATAACCAACCATAATATCATATGAAATAATCAAGTCCATAACGAAATAATAGCATCATCTAACATCTAACTAACCACATCAAACAATACCATCATAGTCACAAGTGGCAAACAAACACATTGAAAAATACAAAATCCTACCAGTAAGAGGAGGGATACTACATGCTTCCTTCACTCTTTAGACCTCATTAGATGACACACGTGGCAAGCGCCTATGATATTACGATACCATAATTCTTGATTGCGGGATGGTGGGCACCGTTAATCTGCAGGAAATAGATCAATGACAACACTAATTCAACCCTCTACAAAATAAAAAAATTACTAAAAGGGCAAGGGGACATCACCAGGCGAATGGCAGACAACAACATAAGTTGTTTTAAAATGACAAAGCACAGGGTTAGCCTAGACTTAGGGAAAATAAAAACCTACGGAAGCCACAAAATTTAAAACTGAAAGGGCCAAAATCTAGACAAAACGATGGGGTACAGTATGTTTTAAAACCCTTCTAAAAAGGATATTTGATGCAGATTTAAATTTGAGCCGTTGATTCTTTAGCTTGATCAAATCATCAATGGCCACCTTCAAAACAAGCTGACACAATTTCCAACATGGTGATAAGGGGCCCACCTTACCATACACTATGAAGGAATTCCACATGGCAGTTGCCCACAATATTGCAATCCTGAAACTTTTGATCATGCGATGGCGGGCAATCGTTGATCCTGAGCATCAATGATCTTGTTCCTTTGATTTAGAACATGTGCATCTTGAGAACACTTTAGTAATCCACCCCTCAATACATTTAAAGCCAGCTAGTGTTTCCTTTACTCTTTAGGCTTCAGCAGATGAGACACGTGGTGCCTGCCCGTGATTTTACAATCAACCCAAGCACCATCGCGGGATGGTGGGGAATGATTCAGATCAAATGGTAGTTGGTCAGCGATAGCGCAAATTTGATCCCTTGAATAGAACACGTGGTGCCCTCCTGTGATTTCACGATCCTTCAATTTCCATTGATATCTACAAGAAATAGATCAACGACAACACTAGATCAACCCTTGCATAATAAAACATTCATTAAAAGGAGAAGTGGGCATTACTAGGCGGACGACAAATAAAAAAATTATATTTATAGAAGAAAAATAAAATAAATTTACAATTTGTTTTATAATTTCAATTTTAACTTTAAATTATGTTCACTCATTAAGTTGTATTTTTTTTACAATCAGATTTTTATTTTACATGTTTGTTTATAAAATGTAAAGATGCATTAAAAATATATGAGAAATATATATTTTATATTATATAGCATTCATAACATTAAATTAACATAGAATAATTTCACAATATCACTTAACCAATCAAGAAAAGTTTAATCATTACTATGCAACATTATTCTCACATCAAACTAACAAATAAACATTGAATTTTTTTATATTTTTTTATATTATAACATTCATAACTTAAACCTTTTATACACAATATCAAGTTAATTATAAAAAACACATAAAATTATTTATAAGCAACTTAATTTTTTAACAATTTAATAAAATATAATTTAATATAATTAAGAAAAATTTAATAAGAATTATAGATAAATTTATGAAATATTGATTTGCTTATCAGGAAAAAATTAATGATAAATTTACTTATTATAGAAAAATTTACTTACCAATCTATTTTAACAATCAAGAAAAAATTAATCATTAGTGATTGCAACATTATTGGCACATCTTTTAAACTGACAAATAAACATTAAAAACACATTTATTTTTTATATTATAACATTCATAACTTAAAACTTTTTATACACAATGTCAAGTTAATTATAAAAATACATAAAATTATTTATAAGCAACTTAAACTTTTTAACAACATATAATAGAGTTTAGATTTGTTATATCTCTCATATATCAACATAGGTAAATTTAAAAATATTTTAAATTATATAATTTCAAAACAAAATGAATGAATTTATAGAAGATTATTTTTATTAAAGTGATAGAATTTAACCCCAATACTAACACTAATTATAAGTCTAACCATAACCTCAACCCTAAAACTAACATTAATTAACTTCAAACCAAACTCTAATTTTATATCCAACCCTAAACATAACTATGATTCTAAAACTAACATTAATAAAATCGTAATTGATCCATAACCCTAACCCTAATACTAAGCCCTACCCCAATTGAACCATAACACTAACCCCAAGCTTTATTATAGAACCTTAATCTTTACCCCAAACCTAATCCTAATTCAACCCTATACCTAATTTTAATTAAACAAAATTATTTATAAGCATCTTAATTTTTTTAACAATTTAATAAAATATAATTTAAATTTAACTATAAATGGTATAGAGTTTAGATTTTCTATATCTCTCATATATCAACATAGGTAAATTTGAAAATATTTTAAATTATATAATTTCAAAAAAAATTGAATGAATTTATAGAAGATTATTTTTATTAAAGTGATAGAATCTAATCCCAATACTAACATTAATTATAAGTCTAACCATAACCCCAACCCTAAAACTAACACTAATTAACTTCAAACCTAACTCTAATTTTATATCCAACCCTAAACATAACTATGATTCTAAAACTAACATTAATGAAACCCTAATTGAACCATAACCCTAACCCTAATACTAACCCTTGCCCCAATTGAACCCTAACACTAACCCCAAGCTCTATCATAGAACATTAATCTTTACCCCCAACCCCAACCCTAATCCTAATTGAATCCTATACCTAATTTTTAATTAAAGTCTTACCCTATTTGAACCTTAAACTTAATTGAACTCATGTTTAGGGTTAGGGTTCAATTATGGTTATGATTAGGGTCAAAATTCAAATAGGATTATGGTTGGAGTTTAATTAAGGTTTCTATTCACTTAGGGTTAAGGTTCAATTAGTATTCAATTTGGGTTAGGGATCAATTAGGGTTATAATTCAATAAGGGTTTAATTAAGGTCAAAGTTAAGGTTAGTCTTAAATTAGGGCTAGGATTGGAGTTAGGGTTCAATTTAGGTAAGGGTTCTATTTTTTTTTGTTTCAAATAAAATATCACAACTATCCACTATAAGTATATCATTTAAAAAATAAAATGCTCATGTAATAAAATAAGACACTCATTGAAACAAGTGTTGTTATCATAGTGAAAAAATATTGTTCTTATCTGTACAACAACTGGGGTAGCAATGTACAAGCATTGGATAATTTATATTAATAGTTTTTCCTATCACAAATATAAAAGGTGAGGACAATAAATAACATGTATTTTCCCATTAAATGTGAAGGATTTTAAAAAAGTTTTAGTATTCAACTATTGGTCCATTTTTGTTTAGTATAAGTTGTATTTTAAATCATTATGCATTGTTTTTATAACAACAAATAGATTTTTTGTGTTTAACTATTAGTCCATATGTGTTGAATATAGAAGGTAGAGATATCAAATATTTATGGTTATCAATAAGTATTTGGTCTCTCTCTCTCACTCACTCACTCACTCCCTCTATCTCTCTTCCCTCTTCCCTAAACCCTAAACCCTTAAACCGTCTACCCTCTACCATTAACCCTCCCTTCCTTTATCTCTCTCCCACTCCCTCCCTCTCTCTCTCTCAAGTCTCTCCCTCCTACCTCCTCAACCATAAACCCTTAAACCTTCTGTCTTCCACCCTCAACACTCTTCCCCTCCCCCTTCCCCTCTGACTCTCTCTCTCTCTCTGCCTCTCCCTTCTTCCTCTTCCCTCTCCTTCCCTCCTAATTCTTTCTCTATATATATATCTCTCTCCCTTTCCCTCTCTCTCTCCCTCTCTTAGTTCTTTCTCTCACTCACTCACTCCCTCTATCTTTCTCCCCTCCACCCTTAACCCTAAACCCTTAAACCATCTACCCTGCACCATTAAACTTCCCTCCCTCTATCTGTCTCCCCTCCCTCCCTCCCTCTCTCTCAAGTATCTTCAATATCCTACCCCCTCTCCCTCCCTTGGGTCTCTCTCTCACTCCTCACTCCTTTATCTCTCTCCCCTTAACCCTAAACCCTGGCCCTTAACCCTTAATAAAGCCCTCTACCCTCTACCCTTAACCCTCCTTCCTGTATCTCTCTCCCTCCCTCCCTCTGTCTCTCTCTCAGGTCTCTCCCTCCTACCTCCTCAACCATAAACCCTTAAACCTTCTATCCTCTACCCTCAACACTCTTCCCCTCCCCTTCCCCTCCTAATTCTCTCTCTCTCTCCCCCTCTCCCCTTCTTCCCCTCTTCCCCTCTCCCTTACCCCTCCTAATTCTTTATATATATATATATCCCTTTCCCTCTCTCTCTCTCTCCCTTTCCCTTTCCCTCTCTCTCCCTCTCTTTCTCTCTCTCTCTCTTGCCCACCCTCCATCTAATTACTCTTGGGTATATAGAGAGGAGTAAGAGGGAGATAAAAAGAGAAATAGAGATACAAATATAGAGTAGGAGAGATGGAGGGAGAGATGGAGTGAATTAGATATAAAGGAGGGAGAGGGAGAGATAGCTCAATAGATACAGGGGGAAGAGGCAGGAATGACATAGATAGTGGGAGATATAGAGAGCGGCATGGAGAGATATATCAATCATCCTCCCTATATCTCTATCTATTCATCCTTATCTCTTTATCTCTCTACCCCTCTCTATCTCTTTGTCTCCCTTTCTATTTGTATGTTTGTCATTATCTCGCTCTCTCTCTATATTTTCTTCTCTATATTTATCTATGTCTCCTTAAGTGTGTAATGGGTACATTGAAAAGGTCTTAAAGGAGAACTATCATATCTTTAATCAAATGGCATGCTACCTTGAGCACAACTCCCCAAGGACACATGCCATCCTTGGATTGTTGACATGAAACAACCAATCTAAATTTAGTTTCTCTCTCTCTCATATTAATATATATTACTATTATTTTAAATATATATTATATTAATTATATTTTTTATTATATAAAAATATACTTATTATTAATTATTAATTATAATATTTTATATTTTTATACGTATTTAAAAATTTTGTTAAAGAATATAATATCTTATTATAATAAGTTGAATAATTATATTATTTATTATGTAAAATATAGCTAATATATACTTAACTATATTGTAGAATATTAAAACCTAGCTAAATGGTGCCAAAATTTTGAACTTAATTAACATACTATAAAATCTAACAAAACCAGGTTGTAGCTCATCAAATTGGAGAAGTGAAAGGTCAATGCCAATGCTGAGGAAGGGTTTGGAGTAGTGAAAACAAGGTCAATGCCAACACTGAGGAAGAGTTTGGAGGAGTGAAAACAAGGTTAATACCAACGCCGAGGAAGAGTTTGGAGTTAAAACAAGGTCAATACCAGCGCTGACAAAGAGTTTGGAGGAGTGAAAACAAGGTCAATATTAGCACCGAGGAAGATTTTGGAGGAGTGAAAACAAGGTCAATACCAGTGCCGAGGACAAGGTTGAGGGCACTCATGGAAAATTGACAACCAAGGGGAAATGAGTACTATAAGTTTGGTACCTCCATTCTCTTTAACCTTCAATTTTCATGCCTAGTTTCCAAAGATCTTCTCATACATTGGCACCCCCATTCTTGTAAAATGGTATAAGATAAGACCAAAAAAAAAAATAGCTTATACAGGACATATCCACCTACAATCCCATTCAATAATTTTAATTAATTCCTTGAATTAAAACTAAAACAAGAATCATACACACCACAATAGTGAGATGAACGAAACAACCCTTGATAATTTTATTTAAAATTCAAATATGCTTGTACAATGGAGAGACATGAGTTTGAATTAATCATATCAATTCAAATGCCAGTACTGTCATAAAACATCAAATCCCCATGAATTCAAAACCTACAATAGAATGACTCAAAACCTAAATTGCATTTTCCCTACAACCATCATAATTTACAATTTGTTCTACAATGTCATCTAGACTCGACCAAAAATATCTAACTTGCTAACCCATACTTATGGCCTTGAAATCCTTCTTATAGAAAAAGGAGGAGCAAACAAGCATCGGGCCACAAAGCACACATGTCACTAGCCAATTGGACCGCCTTGTACTCTTCATCAGGTGGCCAATCAAAATTGATCACCTCATTCACCTTGACACTATAAGGTTTGTACTTAACTACTACCTGATTCACTTCTCTTTCAAAATAGTTCAACAATGAGCTAGTGCTAATGATTTTGTCCATACAACTCACCAACAAATCATAATTTGAGTTACCCTATTTTTTTAGGGTTTTGTAGTCCAAACATGATATAAAGTGGCTCTTACACTTTTTGTGATTATTGTAGCTTGTGTAAGAGGCGCCATGGATACTGTTGTAATTGTAGGATGCATGAATAGGTCGTAGGATGAGAAATAAAGAGGGTATAGCTGCTGTCCTAAATAGTTTTGTGAAGAAAAGCATGTGAAATGAGAGGTTCAAGCCTAGGTTTCTGATGCAGGAGCATCCAGTGGTGTAAGGGCAATCTTGCATCACCCAAAAATAGTTAAATTTCAATTTTCTTAGTTTTTATATGTTTTTACATTTTTGGATACCATTTTCATCATAATTAAATTCCCAATTTATGGTTTTTATTTTTTACTTCTGGGTTGAAAGATATTGCAATTTTAGTTTCCCAGATTTGCACCTGAAAATCTTCTGAGTTAGATTTGAGGCACTTAGAGTTCCCGGATCAGCCCTAAAACTTTCTAAAATCAATGTAGCAATTTCAAGCATATTATTGAATTCGAGACATTTCCAACGATTCAAACGGTTCGCGAATCAGAGTCCTGGATCAAAAGTTATGGCCCCGGGAAGTTGGCTCACTTTCTAGAAGATACAATTGCAAATGTTCTTTTGAAATTTGGACTTCAAGTTGTAATTTTTTGGTGCCAAACCACCTAAACTAAAATTTGAATATTTTTTTGGCTTCAAACTAAAGAGGAGCTCTATTTATGGGTGGGTTTCTAATTTTTTGGGTAACTTTTTGGGGACAAGCTCGCATATTGTGAAAGGGTGATTTTGTAGCTTTTTGTAACTTGCATGTGTTGTAGAACTTGAAGATTTGAGATCCTCTACATGTAAGAAGCTCCATTTTCTGAATAATAAAATTATTCTCTTGTTTGTGGGTTATTTTGTAAGTCTCGAGTTGCGCCCTCATCAAGTGGTATTAGAGCAAGTTTTCTTGAGTGTGTGGACAGATCGTCGATCATGAGGCAATTCAGACCAAGACCATGGTTGTGGGTCATGGTCAAGAAAGATTCCTCCAAGAGTGATTCCTGGTAGGCATGGTGGTGCTAGAGGTGGTCGAGGCAGTAGAAATGTTGGTGGAAGAGATGCACTGGCAGCCCTCCAAAGACAAATTGATGTGTTACAAGAGAAGTTAAGAAGAGGGTTAAACCTAAGGGAGGAAAGTGAGGATGAAGGAGAGGAAGAAGAAGCAATTGATCAAGACCAAATGTGGCTAATAAGGGCCATTTCAAAGATCGGGAAAAGACCCAGAGCAGAAGTCCCTAGTTATTCTAGAAGTCTGAACCCGAAAGAGTTGATCAACTGGATCAACGAGCTAGAAGAATATTTTGAGTATGAGGAAATAGAGGACCCAGATTGGGTTAATTTTGTGAAAATGAAGCTGAAGGGCCATGCCAGTATTTGGTGGAAAGAGGTCCGTTGGAAAAAATCAAAGAGGAAAAGGAAATATCACGATGGGATCGCATGGTAGAGAAACTAAAGAAGCAGTTCATACCAGTGGACTACAAGTTAGATCTGTTAAAGAAATTGCAAGGGTTGAAGAAAGGAAGCAGATCTATGAAAGAATATACTAAATATTTTCACAAGATAATCATTAGAAACGGGCCACACAGAGGCCAATAAGGAGAAGGTAGCCCGACATATCTTAATGGGTTACGTAGAACGTCAGGAGGAGTTAAGCCTAGTCAAAATGACCACCATTGAGGATGTGTATCGGTTTTCTCTAAAGGTGGAAGAGAAGCTGAACAAAAGATTTGATGGCAAGCAAAAAGGATGAGGAGGTCAAAGTGGAAGGGGCAATGGAAGACCTTCAAGAAGCTGAAATGATGATGAAAAGAAAAGTGAAGATGTGGGTACCAGCCAAAGACAAAGGAATGACAACTTCTACCGCCCTCGTGATCAAAATAGTGGTGATCAAAGAGATAGAGGATGAGGGAGATATGGACAAGGATTGGAAGAGGTGGTTTCAAAGGAATGTGTTTCAATGTGGTGAAGAAGGGCATCGAGCCTATCAATGTCCACAACACCAAGGAAGGGCAGGAAAAAGGCCAGAAGGTTGTGGAAGGGTTGTGCATGCAGATGAAGAGGCCCAATCTAAACATTTAGATGATGTTGAAAGGGGAGAATCCCTAGTGATTAGGAGAGCCCTAGTGACTGAGGAAAAAGAACCAGAACAGAGGAAAAATTTGTTTCGCACAAGGTACAAGTGTGAAGGAAAATATTGTGATGTCATTATTGACAGTGGGAGCACCGATAATCTAGTGTCAAAAGAGATGGTCACAAAGTTGAAGCTGAAGAGGGAAAGGCATTCGCATCTATATCAGATTTCTTGGTTGTAGAAAGACCACAAAGTTTTGGTCAATGAGTAGTGCCTAGTAAAGTTCAAGATCAAGAGCTATAATATCATCCCCATGGATGCATGTCACATGTTGTTGGGGAGGCCGTGGTAGTTCGATACGTGAGCTATACATGATGGCCATGCAAAAACCTATTCCTTAACAAAGGATTGGGTTTGTCACAAGTTGAAACCCCTGAAGGAGACCAAAGAAAAGGTATGCAGTAGTGCTAGAATTTGTTATGTAGATGGTAGAAATTTTTTAGAAGGTATGAAGCATGAGCGTGTGTGTTATGCATTGATTCCTAGAGTAAGGAGGATAGTGAGAAGGTTCAAGAAGAAGTTTCTGGGATGTTGGATTAGTTTCAAGATATTGTTTCTGATAATGTACCCAAGGGTTTACCACCAATAAGGAAGATCAGTCATCAGATTGACTTGATTCTTGGAGCCAGTTTGCCAAATAAGGTAGCTCATAGAATGACTCCAACAAAAAATGAGGAGTTGAATAGACAAGTTAAAAAGTTGTTGAGAAAGGGTTTGATATAGGAGAGTTTGAGTCCATGTGTAGTACCTGTAGTACTAGCACCAAATAAGGATGGGGAGTGGAGGATGTGTACAGATTCCTGAGCCATAAACAAGATAACAATCAAGTACAGATTTCCCCTGCCAAGGATGGATGACCTGATGGACTATTTGAGTGGAGCTTAGTACTTCACAAAGATTGATCTAAAGAGTGGATATCACCAAATTCGGATTTGAGAGGGAGATGAATGGAAGACTACCTTCAAGACCAAAGAGGGGCTGTACGAGTGGTTAGTCATGCCTTTTGGGCTAACAATGCCCGAGCACATTCATGCGGCTCATGAACGAGGTACTAAAAGAATTTCTAGGAAGTTTTGTTATTGTGTATTTAGATGATATTTTGATTTTTCAGTAAGATGTTGGATGAGCATGATGCATATTTAGAGAGCCTTTGAAGTTAAGAGAAACTGTTGATTAATCAAGAAGTGCAGTTTTGTGAAGAGGGAGTTAGTGTACTTGGGGTTTGTTGTCTCAGCAGAAGGTCTCAAGATGGACCCAGAGAAGGTGAAGGCTATTCTAGAATGGCCTACCCCAAGAATTGCTAACAAGGTGAGATCTTTTGATGGTTTGGCTAGTTTTTATAGAAATTTCATTAGAAACTTCAGTAGTATTTGTGGACCCCTAACTGAAACAATGAGAGGGGATAGAAAATAATTCAAGTGGAGCACTGGAGTGGCAAAGAGTTTTGAACTGTTGAAGTAGAAGGTAATAGAGCAACCTGTTCTAGCCCTCCTAGATTTCAACAAGGTGTTTCAGGTGGATTGTGATGCCGGTGGTTGTGCCATTGGAGCAGTGTTGAGCCAAGAAGGTAAGCGCATTGCCTATTTTAGTGAAAAGTTAAATGATGCCAAGAGAAAGTATTTTGTATATGATCAGGAATTTTATGCAATAGTTGAAGCATTAAATAAATGGAGACATTATTTGTTTCCAAAGGAATTTTTTCTATATATTGATCATCAGGCCTTGTAGTACCTAAATAGTTAGAGAAAATTAAATCAGAGGCATATGAAATGGGTAGATTTTTTACAGAGTTATACCTTTGTTTTGAAACATAGGAGTGGGAAGTCAAATAGGGTTGCAGATGCTTTAAGTAGGAGACATACATTGATGACAAAGATGAAAATTGAAGTGGTTGGGTTTAATGAACTCAAGAAACTGTATGCAAAAGATCCTAATTTTGTAAGGGCTTGGAAAGCTTGCAAGGAACTTGTTACAGTGGATAGGACAAGGTGGTTGGATTTCATAATCCAGGATGGCATGTTATTTAAGGGAAGTCAATTGTGTATCCCGAGGAGTTCCATGAGGGAGAACCTGATAAAGGAGAAGCATAGTGGAGGAATAGTAGGAAATTTTGGTTAGGATAAGACCATTGCCATTATTAGTGAGCATTATTATTGGCCTCAGTTGTCACAGGATGTGAAGAAGTTTGTACAAAGTTGCAGGGTATGTTAGATGGCTAAAGGAGTGAGCCAGAATACAGGCTTATATCATCCCTTACCTGTACCAGAGAGGCCATGGGAGGATATAAGTATGGATTTTATTCTTGGTTTGCCAAGGACACAATGAGGGAATGATTCAGTCTTTGTGGTGGTTGATAGGTTTTCGAAGATGGCACATTTCATTCCATGTCAGAAGACCCATGATGCAGTCCACATTGCTGATTGTTCTTCAAAGAGGTGGTGAGGCTACATGGTCTGCCAAAGAGTATTGTTTTAGATCGTGACACCAAATTTGTGGGGTACTTTTGGAGGACCTTGTGGAAGAAGCTGAAGATAGAGTTGAAGTTTAGTTTTGGACACCATCCACAAACAAATGGGTAGATAGAGGTTGTTAACAGGAGTCTAGGTAACCTACTAAAATGTTTGGTAGGAGATAAACCCAAGGGATGGGACTTGATCTTACCCCAGGTAGAATTTTCTTACAACAATTCTGTCAACAAAAGCACTGGTAGATCACCATTCTAGATTTTGTATGGAGGTAGCCCCAGAATAGCTCTAGAATTGAGGAAGATGGACCAAGAGAATAAAATAAGTGTTGAAGCCAAAGATTTTTCATAACACATCAAGGATATACATGAGAAGGTAAAAGAACATATTAACAAGATGAATATGCAGTATAAGGCTAAGGAAAATCATAAGAGGAGGTATAAGGAGTTTTAGATTGATGATGAAGTGATGGTCCACTTGAGAAAAGAAAGGTTTCCAGTGGGAACATATAAAAAATTGAAGATGAAGAAGTTCGGTCCTTGTAAAATTTTGAAGAGGCATGATTCAGGGAATGCATATGAGGTAGAGTTGCCGAATGGATTCAACATTTCCCCTGTGTTCAACATTTCAGATTTGACAGAGTATCATGAAGGTGGTGCAGAGGAAGTACCAACAATGGAACAGTGTGGGATTCCAGCACCTACTTCAGAAAAGGAGGAGATTGAAGAAATCCTGGATAGTCATGTGGGAAGGAGTACCAGGAATAGGCAGTATGAAGAATATCTGGTTAAATGGAAAGGAAGGCCTATTGAAGATTCATCCTGGTCACCTAGGGAAGAGGTCAACCATTTGGGTTTTCCTCCACCATCTGAGATGTGACGGGGTCACTTCTCAAATTACCCCGGGTGTCTGATGCAGGAGCATCCAGTGGTGTAAGGGCAATCTTGCATCACCCAAAAATAGTTAAATTTCAAGTTTCTTAATTTTTATATGTTTTTACATTTTTGGATACCCTTTTTGTCATAATGAAATTCCCAATTTATGGTTTTTATTTTCTATTCCTGGGTTGAAAGATATTGTAGTTTTAGTTTTCTAGATTTGCACCTGAAAATCTTCCAAGTTAGATTTGAGGCACTTAGAGTTCCCGGATCAGCCCCGACACTTGCTGAAATTGACGTAGCAATTTTGAGTGCGTTATTGACATTGAGACCTTTCCAACAGTTCAAACGGTTTGCAAATCGGAGTCTCGGATCAAAAGTTATGGCCCCATGAAGTTGGCGCACTTTCTAGAAGATACAATTGCAAATGTTCTTTTGAAATTTGAACTTCAAGTTGTAATTTTTTGGCGCCAAACTGCCTAAACTCAAATTTGAATATTGTTTTGGCTCCAAACTAAAGAGGAGCTCTATTTATGGGGGTTTCTAATTTTTTGGGTAACTTTTTGGGGACAAGCTCGCATATTGTGAAAGGGTGATTCTGTAGCTTTCTATAACTTGCATGTGTTGTAGAACTTGGGGATTTGAGATCCTCTACATGTAAGAAGCTCCATTTTCTGAATAATAAAATTATTCTCTTGTTTGTGGGTTATTTTCTAAGTCTTGGGTTGTGCCCTCATCAGTTTCAACAAAACATGTATGGGAGATCTGATTTTTTTGAATTTTTATCCATATGTAGACCTAATGGGTTGTTTTTGAACACTGAATATAAATCACACACACAAACACACACACATATATATGTATGTATATGCATTTTTAAATGCAAATGTAAATGCAATTACTGGATGCTTCCTAGAACAATAAATGCAACATATCATTAAAGAAATCTATATCTATGTATATAAATGTGTATTTCTAAATGCAAGTGTAAATGCAAAGAGCATATGGTTTTGTAGTGTTATAGATACAATATATCCATAAATTAATGTAATTGAAATTCTAAAGTCTTCAACACATATAATATGAAATCGATCAAACTATTAAACTACATGAGAAACAAATGAAAACAGTAAATGCATATGTATGTGTATTTGTAAATGTAGGTGTAAAATAAATAAGAATAATGAAAATTATAAAAGAATACAAGGAAAGGTCTCCTCCCCTTCTTGGTAGTGATAACCTCCTTCACACACAACCCTTTAAAATTATGAATAGAGAATATAATCTTTGAAGAACTCAAAGTTGATTCTCTCCTACCTAATGCAATTAGTCATTTTATCCTTACAAACATTTATAGTGATTACTAGAGGCACATAGACCAATTCTTCATAATAGAATAATTTGATCATACTTTTCCAATGATGTCATTATGAGAAACCTTAGGTTAAATGAATAATTCCTAGCTAAGTTCTTTAAATCATGTCCAATTGTACAAGATAAGACTGCTGCTATGTGTACCTGGATACCATGGAGAAAGGCTAGTATTTGGGCTCTTTCATCAATCATCCTACCTTAAAACATACCAAAAATATCCTAGCAATTAGACATAGGAATATTTAATATGACTTAAAAAAAAATTATTGGCAAAGCGTAAACTTATGATGACTTAACCAGGCCTAGTACACACTCCCTCCCCATTAACCACTTATACATATGGAAATTAAATGTAAATTTGCTGCTATTTTTAGTCATGTAGGTGTCCAATAAACCACTTGTTGGTGTTTCCCTTCAAGTTTATTTACTTGAATGAAGAGCAAAAATCCTTTGATTACAATTAGAGAATACATTTGAGGCCTTGGTTGTGTAACTAGTGGACCATAGTCACATTTAACATAGTTTCTTACAAAGTTTTGGAGTTAAGACATTAAGTAGATTTGATTTGTGATGGACACATTTGGATGGTAGTAACAATAGCTTGCAATCTATCAAGACTTGATTACCTTATAACCTATGAAATTCTAGCGATAAAATGATAGATTAATCATAATGTCACATTGGGATCACATCACCATGAAAGAACTTCATCCAACATCCTTATGAGTGTAGGTACCACGAAATAGGTATTTGTTAGATCTTTCTTCCTCGAGCGAGGGAAATTTAGGAAGAGAAGAGGAAAGCGAGACATGTAGTATGTCTAAAAGAGGGAGATCAACTAGAGGTCAAAAGATTAGAAGAAAATTCTGTAAACACATGGAATTTTTTCTTGTTGAATGGGGGTCATGTTCTTATGATGATGAGAGCATAGGCGACATCGAGGTTCCCTTGAGGTACAAACATCTACAGAAACAATGGGTACCCAAGGAACTTCCTCCAATAAACACCAATTTTTGTGTCAACAAGAGGATATATTGCATAGCACCATCGTCATTACATGGATTGGGCCTATTTGCATGGACGGCATAAAGGTCTATTATGAAAAAGTTACTGAATTGATGGAGTATGTTGGACCCTGTTACAGTTACAAAGATTGGATGCAACTGGTTCGATATACATGAAGTATGAATAGGTATGCACTATAAGCAAATTATATACAACTAAAAGATAAGGATCAAAATAAAGGAGTGGCTATGTACATTGACAGAAGGCCAAAAGCATCAGGGAATATTGTAGGGTTTACAAATAGTACATGACCT
This sequence comes from Sequoia sempervirens, assembly GCA_007258455.2. Classification (NCBI taxonomy): domain Eukaryota; kingdom Viridiplantae; phylum Streptophyta; class Pinopsida; order Cupressales; family Cupressaceae; genus Sequoia; species Sequoia sempervirens. The sequence goes on along the minus strand of VDFB02267357.1, from coordinate 68,291 downwards.
GGGTCAACAAATAAGCAACCCAATTGCATATTCATGGTGCGCAAGGGAAACCGTGTATTCGTATGTGCGATAAAATCAATAATTGTAGGGGAAGAGTTGCTAATCAATTACAATTTGAATCACTTAGTTACAAACACAATTACTATGGGGGCGCTACATACTATGTACCATTTTACCCAACCTCCAATTAATGACTCCAATATACCATTTCATTCTTATGTTTTTTTTCATAAGTCTATTGGTTTCATTTCAGTAAATTTTTTTTATATTTATTTTTTGTCACAGGGGGACATTGATCATATGGAGAAGGATCTGGCCCAGAGAATAGATCGTGATGTATCTTCAAGCACTTCTACCCAAAAGGTTTACCTCATTGTAATTGTACAAATTAGATACGAGCAAAATGTTTTATTATTATGTTTTTTTCATAAGTTTTTTGGGTTAATTTAGATAATGTTTTTAATATTCTTGTTGTAGTCGACTAATCGAGGAAAGGCACCAGTAGTAGAGGAGAGCATCCATAGTGAGGTGTAGTCAATATTTTGTGATAATGACATCGCTTATTCAGCACACCCTTTCGATACAATAAAGAAGCTCCAAAAAAATGCAATGAAGAAATGGCTAAGTTGATGTTCATAGTGCCTCAAATAGATCAGATAAGAGAGAGGGTTAAAGTATTGACTAAGAGATTACAAAACTTGCAAGTAAGTTGTCATGAGGTCTTTAATTATAACATAAGTTCATTCATGGTTTTATATTTTGTACTCTTTATGTCATGAACTAAAATATGTGTTGTTTTTACAGGGTTATTTTCCTCCTCATGATGCTCCTAGCCATGATCAAGGTACTGCAAGTGCTTCTCGAGGAGTAAGGGTCTGTACAAGTGTCCATCCTGATCTTCCTAAACATACATCATATCATTTGAACCCATCATTTGTGCCTATATTGTCATCTAAAATGTCAGCAACACATACCATGCAGACATCTATTAATGCACCCTCTAGCAGTGAACACATACTAGAATATGCGTCAGGACATGTACTTGGGGATGCAGAGGCCACTAGTACTAGTGATGTTTTAGTTGTATTTCCTAGATCTTCCTGTATTACTAGTAGGGAAACATTTTTGGTCACACTTCTGGTGACTGAGGATTTCGTTCCCATAAAGACAGAGAAGGTCCCAGGTACTTTAAAATGTTTTAATTATTATTCTATATAATCCAATTGAAATTTACTTATTGATCGCTCTTTTTAGACTATTGATCCCATGATCATTTTGTAGGAAATGATGTTTTTATAAACATCTAAGTGATATTACATTGGATCTCTTCAAGCCCACCATATGTACATGGTGGAATGCCCAAAATGAAGATTTAAAAGATGAGCTCATTAACCATTTAGTTGTGTTGTTTGGTGATAAAACATTCAACCGAACCAAGGTCCTTAAGAAAGATGGTACCTATCTAAAGTATTCGAGGGACCAATATAGGTCACATTTAGAGAAGAACAAAAAGTACGACCATCCCCCCATGATTCCAGAGAGGGAGTGGAAGGACCTAGTGTCCGATGGAAAGGAGAAGGATGAAAATAAAAAAGGAAAGACACCTATGGGCCAAGGAAGGTATGTGATATAGAAGAATAAATCTGCAAAAAATCCCTTTTAATCATGATTTTTAACAAATTTGTAGGCTGGACAATTTTTTCCCCAATTTTTTGAAAAAAATTGTTGACTTTTTGGTCAATGACTTTTTTTTGTTTCAAACTACAAAATCACCAAAAAAACATGTTTAAAATCTACAAAAAAAGTGAATAAAATTGAGCTTATTTTCGTGAAAAAAAAACCATGAGACCATGGCTTGCTGCTTACTATTATGCTTTGATAGATTTTTTCCAAGCATCCATAGCTTTTTTGAAAGCACCTATTTTAGGCTTTTAGCCATAGCAGCAAGGAAATGAACTGTTTGATAAAATGCTTTGGTAGACATGTATGAAAAATGCAGTAGCATAGACAAGGTAGCGAACTGCTTGTAAAAAATGTCTCAAAGAAATGTAGTCTCATGGTGACGGAATGCCATGACAAGAAAATTTCTATGGATTGTCATGGCATTCCATCACCGTGAGACTGCATTTCTTTTAGGCATTTTTTTGAATAATTCACTGCCTTGTCTATGTTATTGCTTACTATTATGCTTTGGTATATTTTTTCCAAGCATCCATAGCTTGTTCGAAAGCACCTATTTTAGATTTTTACTTTTTAGCCATAGCATGAAGGTGTTGAACTATTTGATAAATTTTTTTGGTAGACATGTATGAAAAATGTGGTAGCATTGAAAAGGTAGTGAACTATTTGAAAAGATGTTTCAAAAAAATGTGGTCTCATCATGATGGAATGCCATAATGAATGCCATGGCAAGCAAATTGCTATGGATTGTCATGGCATTCCATCACCATGAGACCACATTTCTTTGAGGCATTTTTTGAAATAATTCACTGCCTTGTCTATGCTATTGCTTACTATTATGCTTTGATAGATTTTTTCCAAGCATTCATAGCTTGTTTGAAAGCACCTATTTTAGGCTTTTATCCATAGCAGCAAGGCAATGAACTATTTGATAAAATTCTTTGGTAGACATGTATGAAAAATGTAGTAGCATAGACAATTGTCACCATCTAATATTTATGTAGTTGTAGTATGTTTTGTGCAATGTAGTCAGTGATATGAATATAACCAAAAAAAATCTATTTTCTATAATTCATGGATTGAACTCTGTATTTTATTTGCTCTCAATGTTTGTATGCTATGGAAATTCCATTAATTTTTTTTTAAAAGGTAGTATGCTATGTGTGATACTATCAACAATGTAAGTATATACTAATTAATCTTTCTTTTTACATAATCTAATGTATTTCAAACTTTTCATAGGCTACTCGACACATCGAAGGCAACAAAGGCAAGACTAGAAAAGCACAAGCAACACAAACTTGGCTCTAGTGGTTATATGAAATTAGCCGCACAAATTATAAGTATCAATAAATGAAATATTACATCCAAATTATAATAAATCAAAAATAATTTTTGTTTTATCACACCATAGAAGAAAAATTCATGATCTTATGCAAAAATGTAGGACTTTTAATTCAACAGAGTTCCCATATAAGAGGACCTAAAGATTTCCTTCCAACAAGGCTATGGAGTCGTGGCTGAACACCTAAGAGTCTTGACTGGGCAAACACAATCTTCCATTGCATCCGACACGCAAGTAAATAAACTCAATAAATTTTATTTAAAATTGAATACTTGTGAAATCTATTCAATATTAATTTCCACCATAAAGTAATTACATGCCTATTTGTTTTAAACATTCAAGCAATGATAATACTGCACATGACATTGGAATGCAACCTGGTGAGGGTGGAGCACAATGTGTAGATGAAGGTCATGGTGTGCATCCCAGTACTTTAGAGCATGTAGAGTGTGATCAACATGTTGAGAATGATCGGGCTAGAGAAGATCAGGAATATGATGTGGCCCCATCAGGTAAAGAGGACCACTCTAAAGTTCTTTTAAACATATTTAATTGCAATTGGTGTATTAATTAATGTAACCTTTCATGTTTCAACTTTAGAGCATGTAGAATGTGATCAACATGTTGAGCATGATCAAGCTAGAGAAGATCAGGAACATGATGTGGCCCCATCAGGTAAAGAAGACCACCCTCATGTTCTCTTAAACATATTTAATTTCAATTGGTGTATTAATTAATGTAACCATTCATGTTTCAACTACAGATCAGGATTTAGAGGGTGTTCAACATGTTGAACATGATTCTATAACAAAATTTTAGGAACATGATGTGGACCCATCAGGAAAGAGAACCACTCTAATGTTCTTTTAATTAATGAAATACTTGTAACAATAATAATAGAACATATCAGTTTAAAATTTCTTTCTTATTGCAGTAGATCCTCGCAGCGGCGTCCACGTCATGAGTAGATGACTAGGCATACATTAAGATCATGAGCAGAGGGAAAAAAAACTAAAGGGGGGACATATATTGATTTAGAAAATGATACTCCACTTCAACTTTATGTAGCTTTAAAAAAGAAACAAAAAAAAAGTGATTGTAATCATATCATGACAACCATATTTTTCATAATATGTAAAAACTAAAAGAATGAATATTATATGTTAATGAATGAATGTGAATATGTTAATTAATGAATGTTATATATTAATGAATGAGTGTAAATGTTATTAATGGATGAATGAATGATTAATGTTATATGATTGGGTATGGGGAATTGAGAGTGATGTGAGGTGGGGGAGGGGCCAAATGAGCTTCCACCATCACGTGGTTGGCCCTGTTAAGTAGAGAATATTAAACTATTCTCGAAACAAGGAGAAGCTCAATAAGCTAATGCACTTTTCAATATAAGAAATGCATCGTTTGAAGCATCAAACAAATATGTAGTCTGTATGTATGATTAGTCATTAGTCTCCACAATGGTAAATTTCCACGAATATTTTTTTAATAAAAAAATTGATGCTTCGTCACAATTTCGATGAAACCCACCAACGAATCAACGAAAAGGTTCGACGAAGTTGCTATAGCTGTGATGAAGGTTTTTTCATAACTCCTTGCCCATTTCGTCACAATTTTGATGAAATTTTGGTGTTGTTTCCATGCTACTACTTGCCCATTTTGTCGCACTTTCGACAAAATTTTGGTGTTCTTTTGATGCTACTCCTTGCTCTTTTTGTCACAATTTCAACGAACTCTTCATGTTGTTTTGGCGCTACTACTTGCCTATATCGTCATACATTCAACAAACTTTTGGTGTTGTTTCAATGCTACTCCTTGCCCATTTCATCGAAATGGTGATGAACGTCTGGTGTTGTTTTGACGCTACTCCTTGCCCATTTCGTTGAACTGGTGATGAACTTTTGGTGTAATTCATCGGTGGATACACGAAGTGTTCGTTGATATTTCGACGAAAGTCCAAGCCATTTCACGATGTCAAGGATCGATGATTCTTTGTCGTTATTTTAACATTTAATTCATCATTATCCTTTTGACAAAAAAAGAGTGATGCAAATATTTTTTCCATTTCATCGCTTGTCCGACAAAGATTTGTTGAACAACCGATGAATGACCATCAGAAAATGGTGTCAAATTCAGTAGAGACGAAGGATGGTCATGTGGTAGTGGATGAATTTGTTTGCCATCTTGGAAGCAACACTTTGATCCTTGATCCCTTCCTTTGCTAATTTTTTATCAGAGACCATGTATAGCTTACTTAGTAAACTCTTTTCCTTAGGAAATATTTTCGTGATGAACCACATGGATTGCTCAATTCTTATGTGAACTTCCCTACTTAATTTTGTTGCCACTGACATGAATTGGAGCATTAGATGTAGTGTTGGGTAGAAGGCCTTAACCTTTTCTCAATATCAAATATATAGCTTCTAAGCTACTTGGATGAGGTCCAATTAAGCAGCAAGGGCTTGGGGAGCATTCCTTAGAAGGGAAATCTTTGCATACTTTGAGGTGACATCCTTTGTCAATTCTGAAACTCTATTGTTTGTGGATGCTAGTTTTCCCTTGATGTTGCTTAGCTCTTTGGAAAAAATTTCCTCAGCCTGATTCTTGTTTGTTGACTCTGATTCAACAGAAAGCTTCATCTCTTGAAGCTCCTTTACTAATTGGGCCTTTTGGGCCTCAAAATATGCCTCCTTCTCTTACATCTTTTGCTTGAATTGAGCACTTTGTTGTTCAAAATCTTTATCCTTTTGTTGTGCCACTTGTTTTGCTAGAGTTATGTGGTTCTTATAATCTTGGTTCTTTTTCTATAGCACATTGACCAAGGTGGGTTCAATAGATTTGAGCATTGCAAGTTCCTCCCAAAGTTTGTTCTACTCTACCTCTATTGCTTGGCCATTTTTTGATAAGCGCACAATATCTTCCTCCATTTCCTTTTCCTTTGCTTGCAGGATATGGACCCTATATTTTACAAGCTTTAGCTCCTCTTCTTTCTTTTTTAGTTAGTGAACAAACTTGAGGAAGTCTGTGGTCACCACCCGCTATGTTTCTTCCATGAGTTCTACCTTGTCCTGGAGTCGGCTGCTCTCAAATCAAGTCCCACAACCGACATGTTATAATCATCTCATAGCATCTCCCCTTGTGGTTTGACAATGTTTGAATACATGGTGGAAAAATTCAACATTTCCTATACTTCATTATAAATAGTATACACCTTTAGCTCTACCTCCTTTTTGTCATCCATCACTTTTTGCTTCTAGATCCAGAGGGCCCGCGCTTCCTTTGTAGCATCACCTTGTGCTATAAATTGGGATGAAAACTGAACTATCCCTCCTACAAAAGGTGTACCGAGAGGTAGGGAAAAAGGGAATGGAACTGTAGTGGGCCCATTCATTTTCCTCTTTGGGAGATTGACAATCTACGGGGAGAAATTGAGAATTTTCCAAAGTTCAATTTGTAAATTGGTGGGAGAACTCATTGGCTATTGTGGCAATTGTGGGCTCATGGTGGACTCTAATTGCTGGGTGAATTGGGTTGTGCTTGATATGGTAGTAGTAGGAGGAGTGTCAATAGTGGTCATGCTTGAGGAAAGAGAGGCCCAAATATATTGGGTAGCAATAGAAGGTGTAAGGGTCTGTAGAGGCGTTAGGATAAATGGCCTCATTTGGGAGAACATAGAGAAACCTCCCACAACCATTGTGGTAGAGACAGAAAAGGTAGGGCCAAAACTCATAGTGATGGGTGTCATAGAAACAATAGGAGCTATTAAATATTGAGAAGTTAGAGAAGGAGCAAGCATTGCCTGTTGACTAGATGATGGTAGCTCCTCGCTTACCATGGCCTCCTAGCTTGTTAAGGGTGTTTGCAAACTATCCCCGACAACTTATTCTTTATGTTGTCATTTTGTGGGTAGAGCGTCCTCCACTACTTCAGCTTCTTACTATTACTAGGTTACTCTTGTCCTTGTGGCAGCTGATGAGCTTAAAATATGTTCATAAGTTTGGATATTATGATGAACTTTTAATATCTTTACTTTTGTTATTTGTGGCTGTTTAAACTCTATCGAAACCTTTTATGAGGATATCTTGTAGCAAAATACTTTCATATTCCTGCAGCTTATTATGTCGACTTGATTACATTTATTGCCCCGTTGACTCCCTAAATGACTGGTATATCGCATACAATTTTTTTTTAATGATGAAATAGATTTAAATGTGTGGTTAATGAATGGATATTGTGTATGTTCCATACACCTTTTCTTTCACACATGTTACCTTTTGTTTCGCAGGTTGTTGAAGAATGATCGAGTCAAGCACAGTTGATCTCAGCCTCGCAGTAAAGTCCATTTTCTGCACGACTTCAAGGAAGCTCTGACAAAGACTCTTTGACCGAAACCATTGGGAAATATTTTTAATGACAGTCAATCTAGAAAGAGTGGAGTGCTAGATTCTCTCTGGATCGGGTTGAACACATAAATTCATTTATGAAGTTTGTTCCTTGATTCTGGGATACACTTTACTTCCACGTCTTTCTTTGATAGGGTTAGTTAGTTAGTTGCTCTCCTGATTTTAAAATAAAGTAATCCTCCTGTGTGAGTGAGAGGATGATGATATTTAGAGTAAGATAGAAGCATAGTGATAGCATATATCATGTAAGAATCAGTATGATAATGAAAAGCAAAATCTGTTTGACAAGAGACAGAATTTGTTGTTAGTTTCCATATCAACAAAGCAATGTATACCATTATGTTTTCATGATTAAAGTTTGATGAATTTCTAAGTTCAGCACCTGTGTAATCAATAGATGCTTGCTAAGGGGGCCCACTTAGTAAGTATCTATAGCTAGTTGATTAGTTGTTCTTTTCTATTGATCTTTAGTTAGCTTTCATCTTTGAAATTTTCATACAAACTCAGTCTTGTATTGCTCCTGCAGCATAGAGAATCCATCCCTGTGCCTGTTCCTGCAGCATAAGGCTAGTTCATAGTTTGTGTTTCAGTCATACCTGTTATGGTTTATGTTTTAATCAAATCATAGTTGAGTTAAAGAAATTCACATTACCTTTCTGTAGCGTAGATAGAATTCCTTTTCAGTATTTATTTCCACTAAGTCTTGACTAAAACTAGTTCTTAGTGCATATATTTTGCCGCACCATTTAAAGTATACATCCCCTGGTTTGAAAAGTAAATGAACGTCCATAGAGAGGTATTAGTCACCTGTCGGAATGTCCAATTCCCAGAAAAGTTTTTTCTGCGATTTTCATATTCTTTTATGGGTGCGACCATTTTTGGTGCCGTTGCCGGGGATGGCGTCCAGCTAGGAATTTGTTAGAAGTCATTTTTAGCATTAGTTTAGTTTGTTAGTCAAAAAATTTCTAGATCTTTGAAGCCGCTATTCATCGTATTGCATGCATAGAAGAAGAAGAGACACACTGGGAAGGTTCCTCCCTGAAAACCTGTTTATTGAACTACCATTTGACCCAGCTGATAACGAACCTGAGGAAAATCCATTAGCTCTGTTATTCCAGCAACCAAACATGGCAAATAATCCACCTAATAATCCACCTCCTGCATTTGAGTTTCCCATTGTTCCTTAGAGAGATACTGACAATCTTAAAAACATTCCCTCTTCCTTGCTTCCAAAGTTTTATGGCCTGGTTATGGAGGACCCAGAAACTTTTCTATTTGAATTTGATGTCCTTTGTCGCAGTTATAACTACAACACAAACGCTCATAAATTGAAGTTATTTCCTTCCACTTTGAAGGAAGGAGCGCTCAAATGGTTCATGAGTCTGGGAAGAGGTGTTGTAGATAGTTGGGCGGCCATGTAGACGAAATTCCTTGAAAATTATAAGGAATATTGTAAGAGTGCCAACAAAGGTGATGACATATTCTGAATTCAACATAAGGAGGATGAAAGTTTGGAAGATTATATTTCCAGATTTTTGTTTTCACTAAAGAGGAACTCAAACCATACTCTCAATGAGGACTCTCAGAAATTACTCTTTCTAAGGGGAATCAATGATGTCTGTATAGACGCCGTGGACCTGATGGGAGGGGGTGATATAGCCCAACTGTCTTGGGATGATATAAAGAAAATATGTCTTAACTACTCTCGAGAAATAGTTAAGAAAGGTCGAGGTCATCATGCTACAGTGGGGAAGTCTTCTTCTGGTGGAGTTTCTCAGATGGAGATAACAAATTTGCTGTCTGATTTCAAGCAGGACATCATTAATAATATGACTACACAACTGGACACCATGAAAGCTCAGAAGAAACATGAGGAAGCTGTCAGTTCTGGACGAGTTCTATCCATATTGTAGACAGAAGAAGCATGATTGCAGATGCAAGATGGTGGCTAATTTGGAAGTTAGGAAACTACCTACTGACTTCAAACTAGTAGAAGGTGATGATGATCAAGTATTCTTTGTTGCTCAAAGAAGACCATGGGCCCAAAGATAAGGTATGCCTCAAGATCCTTTAATTTTTGGTAATCCTTATTCTGGCTATAATAACCAATGACAACATGCATATGGACCACCAACACCCTGGAATCCACCTCAAACAAGTTGGCCTAATTATCAAAACCCATAATGGAAATCTCCTCAAGGAGGCTGGTAGCAGCCACACGAGCAATGGACCCCACCTTCAGGTAATTGGTAGCAAAATCCTCAATGGAGAGGTCCTCAGCAATGGCAAAACCAGTCCTCTGGATTCCTGCAACTCCCACAGCCACAACCACAGGCCCTCATGCCACCTCCTGCAGCAATTGTCACAAGTCCTGGCCCTCCAAAGCAAATGCCTATGCCTCCCCAGCCATTGCCAAATCCCAATAATCAGCAACAATAGTAGCTACAATAGCCTACATATCTTGCCAAAGCCAACCAATATCAAGCTTATGCCTTAGATGTTAATGACATCCATTTGAGGTCTGGAACCACTTTACCTGCTCCAAAACCCCTTCTAATTACTAAAATACCAGATTCTCCCCTTGAAGAATCTACAGCACCTGCTGATCCTACTAAGCATATGCCTATACCTGATACGATTTATAAGGAGCTTGCTTTGCAAAATCAAGACAACCCACCTTTTCCTCAGAGGTTGCAAAGTACTACATTTAAATCCATGGAAGAACCCACTTTTGACATTTTAGATCAACTCAAAAATGTACAAATTCAAATTCCCTTATTTCAGTCTATTAAAGATGTTCCTATTTTTGGAAAAGCCATTAAAGAGGCATGTTTAAAGAAGCATGGACGGAAGAAAAAGGATCCTCAAACAATTCATGTCTTAGGGAAATTGGCTGATATAATGTTGGGAAATGCAGTCATTCCAAAGTATATTGACCCTAGAAGTCCTGTAGTGCAGATACATATAAATGGCCAAGTTGTAAAAAATATTTTGATTGATTTAGGTGTTGCCATCAATGTCATGACAAAGCATACTATGGACTCCTTGAATATTTCAAACATTAGGTCTACACCCATAGTTCTGCAGCTTGCAGATAGCTCCACAATTAAACCTGATGGGATGGTGGAAGATGTAATTGTCACTCTTGAATCTTGGGAATACCATGTTGATTTCACAATATTATCAGTTAAGGCAACTTTAGGAGGGTATCCAGTTATCCTTGGTAGACCATGGTTAGCAACTGCTGATGCTTTTATAGGATGTCGTTCTGGAGATATGACCATTTCTGATGGACAGTCCAGAAAAAAATTGGCTCTGTATCCGCCTGCTAAACCTCAACTAGATTTGTCCCAACCTGTTTGGCCAGATGTGGGGGAAGAAACTGAAGAAACCAATTCCTTGGCTCAATTAATGATGCTTCAAAATGATCCATTCTCACAACTTCAGAGTGAGGATGCCTTCCTTTTCCAAATTCTACAGTTTAATTCTGATATGGGTAGTTCATCTGATCCAAGTGGTATCCATCTACAATGTTTCCTACAACAACCAAATTTTGAGAGTTCCCTGCCTAAACTTCCTGCAATTTTTCATAACCTGCTTCCCCAAGAGGTACAAACATCACCTGTAAATTCTATGAGTAATCACACGAAGCAGATAGAATTGTCTCTAGGTCATTGTTTGTATGCCAATAGCAAGTTGTCAAGTCTCAAGAGGCTGACTTATTAAAAATGCTACAAGAATAGCATAAAGCTTTTGCATGGGAATATGGGGACATGCAATTGATAGATCCTCGAGTTTGTACTCACAGGATATATATCAAAGAAGATTGTTTACCAGTAAGAGAACCTCAAAGAAGATTAAATCTAACACTTAGAGAAATAGTTAAAAGTGAACTTCAAAAGTTGCTTGATGCTGGTTTTATTTACCCAATCTCTGATAGTCAATGGGTTTCTCCACTAGTCATTGTCCCCAAGAAAGGAGGAAAATGGAGAGTGTGTGTAGATTACAAAGAATTGAACAATGCCACTAAAGAAATCACTTTCCACTACCTTTTGTAGACCAAGTACTAGACTCACTGTCTGGCAAAAGATATTTTTCCTTTTTGGATGGTTACAGTGGGTACAATCAGATAAAAATTGCCCTTGAAGATCAAGATAAGACCACTTTTACCTGTCCATGGGGAACATTTGCTTATTCAGTCTTTCCTTTTGGTCTATGCAATGCGCCAACAACATTTCAGAGAGCAGTAATTAGTATCTTTGCTGATATATCTCATGAATGTATGGAGATTTATATGGATGATTTCACTACCTATGGAGTCACATTTGAAGAAGCACTGGTGAATTTAGAAAAGGTATTGAAAAGGTGCAGAGAGAAAAATTTGTCTCTAAACAGTGAAAAGTGTTTTCTAATGATGGAAGAAGGTATTGTTCTAGGTCATCATATTTCAAAGAATGGAATTTAGGTTGACCCTGCTAAAATTGAAGTTATTCAAAATTTACAAACTCCTGCAAAACAAAAAGATGTCAGAAGTTTCCTTGGTCATGCAGGATATTGTAGAAGGTTTATAAAAGATTTCAGTAAAATTGCTAGCCCACTTTATGCCTTGTTAACTAAGGATTCTCAATTTGAGTGGACAGAGGCCTATGAAAAATCCTTCCTGCAACTAAAAGACTTGCTTACTCAAGCCCCTATTCTTCAAGGTCCAAAATGGAATTTTTCTTTTCACATACATGCTGATGCCTCTGATTTTGGTATAGGAGCAGTTTTAAGTCAAAAATAAAATTCAATTGAGCATGTTATTTACTTCATCAGCAAGAACCTTCAAGGTCCTGAGCTCAACTATACTATTACAGAAAAGGAATTGCTTGCAGTAGTGTATGCTTTGAATAAATTTAGGCATTATGTCACAGGTTATCAGATATTCATCCATACTGACCATGTAGCAATCAAGTATCTGATGAACAAACCTACCATCTCTGGTAGGTTGGCACGATGGCTCCTATTATTACAAGAATTTGACATTACAATCATTGACAAACCAGGAAGAGCTATTGTTGTAGCTGACTTTTTGTCAAGACTTCAATTAGCTGCACCTGTTGAACATGAGGTCATTGATGATAGGTTTCCAGATGAACACGTGTTCTCCATTATTGCACATACACCATGGTATGCAAACATTGCCAATTATCTAGCAGCAAATAGAATACCAGCTCATTTTTCCCCAAAAGAAAAGAAGTTATTAATAGAGAAAAGTTTTAATTTTTCATGGATTGCAAATTGTCTATTTTATACTAGACATGATCAAGTGATGTGAAGATGTGTAAGAGAAGATGAGACTTATGATATCTTGCATGTTTTCCATGATGAACCATGCGGAGATATTTTGCAGCAAAAAGAACATCAATGAAGATTCTTACAACAAGGTACTATTGGACAACATTACACAAAGATGTTGTGGCCTATACAAGGAAATGTGACACATGCCAGCGTATAGGAAGACCAACCAAGTCAGATGAAATGCTGCTATATCCATAGGTAATAGTAACCCATTTTGATAAATGGGAAATGGATTTTGTAGGACCAATTGATCCGCCATCAAATGGCAAGTCATATATTCTAGTTTGCATGGACTATGTAACAAAATGGGTTGAGGTAAAAAATATGACTCATGCTCGAGATAACAAAGTTGCTAAATTTCTATATGAACAAATTTTTACAAGATTTGGAGTCCCCAGAGAGCTTGTAACTGATAAGGGAGCTCAATTCACATCCAATCTGATCACTGCATTAATGAATGACTATAAAATCAAACATAGGAAGTCAAGCCCCTATCACCCTCAAGCCAATGGTCAAGCAGAGGTAACAAACAGGGAAATTGAGGCGATCCTCACAAAGATAGTGCAGATCCATAAAAAAGATTGGAGCAATAGACTTCCTGAAGCAGTTTGGGCTTATAGAACTACTTGGAAAACAACAACTAGGTTTACACCTTTTGAGCTACTTTATGGGAAAACAACCATGTTGCCCATAGAATTTGAGCACAAAACTTTGAGGACAGCTCTTGAACTCAATATGGAAATATCTAAAGCACAGAAGGACTGTCTCCTGTAGCTCAATGCTTTGGAAAAAATGAGAAAAGTCGCCCTGCAGCATATAGAAGCAATCCAACAACAAAGGAAGAAATGACATGATCAACACATAAAAACCAAGAAATTTTCTGCTGGTGATTGGGCTCTGTTATATGATTCCAGATATCAAGAAAACTAGGGTAAGCTCACAACACGCTAGCTTGGCCCCTATGAAGTTGAGAATGTGTTTGACAATGGAGTTGTACAGCTGGTGACAATTGATCCAGTCCGTTTTAAATTGCTAGATAATGGCCACCGACTCTGGTTGTACCATAAACCAATCTCAAAGGAAGAATTCATGCAGCAGTTTGTTTAGGTTCCACCCAATACTCTTCCTATAGCTGAAGGCTTAGCCTTTCTCCTACAGCTTCACCATAATTTTGAAAATTCATGCTCATAATAAAGGTTTTACTTTTTTATAAAAAGGAAATGCCTTTTTCTCCATACTCATTTATCGACCCCATCTCACTTCTTTATCTTCCATCCATCCATCTGATCCATTAATTCCATCCATTCATCTCATCCGCCCACATCACCCATCCACCTCATCCATCCGCATCAACTTTCATTATGATATCATTCCCAACTGTCAATTCATGCAGACGACGTCATCTTTCTTCACACATACGTGCAAATATCAAAGGTATGCCATATCTTTTGTTATCACATATTTGATTTATTTTATTCTATTAATTTACTGCCATGCATGTACCGGTCATTATTACTAGATCTCCACCTATTCTTTAGTACATGTGAGGACACATGTCATACTTTAAGTAGGGGGCAGAATGATGACCTTAAAATATGAGTTTGGATATTATGATGAACTTTTAATATCTTTACTTTTGTTATTTTTGGTTGTTTAAACTCTGTCGAAACCTTTTATGAGGATATCCTGTAGCAAAGTACTTTCATATTCCAACAGCTTATTGTGTTGACTTGATTACATTTATTGCCCTGTTGACTCCCTAAATGACTGGTATATTGCATACAGTTTTTTTTGAATGATGAAATAGATTTAAATGTGTGATTAATGAACAAATATTGTGTATGTGCCATACGCCTTTTCTTTCGCACCTATTACCTTTTGTTTCGCAGGTTGTTGAAGAATGATCGAGTCAAGCGTAGTTGATCTCGGCCTTGGAGTAAAGTCCATTTCCTGCACGACTTCGAGGAAGCTCCGATGAAGACTCTTTGACCGAAACTATTGGGAAAGATTTCTAATGACAGTCAATTTGGAAAGAGTGGAGCACTAGATTCTCTCTGGATCGGGTTGAATGCATAAATTCATTTATGAAGTTTGCTCCTTGATTTTGGGATACACTTTACTTCCACATCTTTCTTTGATAGGGTTAGTTAGTTAGTTGCTCTCTTAATTTTAAAATAAAGTACTCCTGCACGAGTGAGAGGATGATGATAGTTAGAGTAAGATAGAAGCATAGTGATAGCAGATATCATGTAAGAATCAGTATGATAATGAAAAGAAAAATCTATTTGACAAGAGACAGAATTTGTTGTTAGTTTCCATATCAACAAAGCAATGTATACCATTCTATTTTCATGAATAAAGTTTGATGAAGTTTTGAGTTTAGTACCTGTGTAATCAGTAGATGCTTGCTAAGGGGGCCCACTTAGTAAATATTTGTAGCTAGTTGATTAGTTGTTCTTTTCTGTTGATCTTTAGTTAGCTTTCATCTTTGAAATTTTCATACAAACTCAGTCTTGTATTGCTCCTGCAGCATAGAGAATCCATCCCTATGCCTCTTCCTCCAGCATAAGGCTAGTTCATAGTTTGTGTTTCAGTCATAGCTATTATGGTTTCTGTTTTAATCAAATCATAGTTGAGTTAAAGAACTTTGCATTACCTTTATGTAGCGTAGATAGAATTCCTTTTCAGTATCTATTTTTGCTATGTCTTGACTAAAACTAGTTCTTAGTGCATATATTGTGCCACACCATTTAAAGTATACATCCCCTAGTTTGACAAGTAAATGAACTTCCATAAAGAGGTATTAGTCACCTGTCATAATGTCCAATTCCTAGGAAAGGTTTTTCTACGATTTTCATATCCTTTTATGGGCACGACCAACAGCCTAGGTGGGTGTTCACAAAGCTCTTGATAGATTTAGCCACACATTTGAAACAAACTAGATAGCTTGTCTTGTTGCCTTTTTCCTTTGCTAAGCAGAGGTCAATGATACTTTAGATTCTTTCTCTTCAGGCTCTTTGCCAGATTCATTTCCCTTGTCCGTTTTGGAGTCGAAAGTAGGATGTTCATCATCCCATATCTGATCAAATTGGTCATCCAGTGCCATGCTTCCATAATTGGGCCTAGGTTTGCCAATCTCTTAGCAGCATAGCCAGAAAGCTCTGATTCTTTCCATGGTCCATTCTTCTTCTTTTTACAATTTTTTGAATAGGGTGGCTCCCATTTTTTGCTTCTAATCATACACCGCTAAGGGGAAGTAGAACTTATGCCATAGTGGCCTACTATCCTTTGTAGGAATGTGGATCGAATCAACCTGTAGATCACCCATATCTTTCAACGGGTTCCTCCTCTTATCCTAGTAAGGTCTTGGGTTGTGTATTATCTTGACAAATTCATTTGGTGCATCATTTTCAGGGTTGTAATTCTATTTATTACAAATCATTACTACCCTGTGATGAGCCAGCTTATCTTCTAGTAGGTTGTGCATTTGGTTCTTGTTCATGACCACCATTTTGAAGGTTTGTAGATAGATGAATCTAGTCCCCTCTTTTTGGCCTTCCCTCAGCAAAATTGATAATTGATAAGAAATACCTATCATAATATTTCAAGGGCTAGCACCTAATTCGTGACACAGGTTAGAAGGAAAAATGGTTCTCTGGTGAAACAACACAGCCAGAAGATTGTGAAATTTTTATATATGTAGTTTTCTTTTTAGTGAGTCAGTTGAAACCATCATCCCCTTTCAAATCTTGCAAGATCAAAGTTAAGAAATAATCCAAAAATGCATAGAAGTCATAGGTAGTAGAGAGGAGAGTTGTCCATACAGAAATTGGCTTTCGTTTGCTCGACCCATCAAAAATAGACAACTTCATATACTTCTTAAAGAAATCAGGGTTATGGTGTAAAAACATGTGACCAAGGAAGGAAGGAAACTTGAACCTTTGTTGCATTGGGTAATCCTTGATTTTCCCTAGAATCTCATCAATAAGATATTCTGCAAAGTCATACAAAAAAAAGGTATGCTACTTGCAGAACTGAAACCCCGAACCCAACTAAAATTCATGTACATCCTTGTCGGTGTCCAAACCGAAAAAAAATGCCAAAAATGAGAATACATCCTGCATGTCCATAGGAAAGGTGATGAGTGACATTGGATTCTTTGATGACTTTAGGTGATCTACATCAGGCCTTTTGGTTTCTGTGTTGTAAAATTACTAAGCCTTTTTCATGCATCTCCATACTTTTTCTCCCTTTGTTGGGTTGAATTACTCTACCTCTTCTTTTATGGAGTCGAGGTTAGGAATGTACAACATATTCCAAATAGCTTTTGGATAGATATTGGCTTTCAATTTCTAGCCCTTTATGGTGTTGGTGCATGGGTTGAAATGTTCAATGACTGCATCGACCAGTTCTGGGCAATAGTGAAAAAATGGGACCATACACTGTGGGAGGCCATTGTACAATAGCTTTTGAGCTATTGATATCTACCCAGTGGATGCCTTCATTCTTTCACAAGTTGCCTCCCTCAAATTCTTGAGGTTTTTTATGATGGGATCATAAATATTATCCCACTTCTCCTTGATTTGACTTTGATCCTTGTACCTTTTGGGATTCTCCAGAACTTTTGTGTTTTCCCATTCTATCCTTTCTAGTATGCCAGGTGAAGCATAAGAAATGTTTTCAAAAACATAGATGGCTTTTTCTCTATGCATATCATCAAACAAGATTTGTGTTTCTTCTTCTTGTGCCTCTACTTGTGCTTCTGTTTGAGAAATTTCTACCATTTCTTATTGCTGGAGATTTTGGCTTGGTTCAAATTTTCTGCAATTACATCGACTCTGGTTGCACCTAAAATTTCTTTTGCTCTGGGAAAAATTTTCTAAAAAGCATTCATAATACAAAAAAACTTTTGCATTCTACACTTAACTATTTCCTGTTTGGGTGGCCAACTACACTCACCAACTTGCATTAAATTCGGCATGTACTGCTAGTTATTTTCTCGTGTGAGGCAAATTAATTGCCATTTTGAAATGACAAGAATTCATGATAACCCTTGGCAATGATGTACTTTCGGCATAATTTTTCTTGGAACTTGAGCTAGAGATTTGAAGGAAGCTTAGGCATCATATGTTGTGGCAATTAATATCCCAAACAGAATGATTACGCCAAAGTATGTAATAAGTACATGAAAAGATTTGCATCCTCCTTTGAAATTTGAGAAGTGTCTGTAGAATGACACCTCAGCATTCGGCCATATGAACTACCACCAAATTCTACCACCAACTTATGCTAATTAATTAGATTCCATTAATCATACATGTAGTAAATCATACCTACAGATGCAATTGGGTGGGAGTTTTGAATGTGCCTTGGTGCAAATTTTGAGGTGGTACTTGATTAGCCTCATGTTTATGGTATGCAAATTACCATGCTTACCCTAGCCATTTCTATAAATAGGTTCTTTAGGTAATAGTGAAATCACACTTAGCAAATTTTAGCAAAATAGGTATTAGGTGATTGGCTTAGCATTTGGCGTTGGTAGTTTGTGCAATATTTGAATAGAGTTTAGAATTAGGTGATTGGCATAGGGTTTGTGTCTGATAGTCATATAGGGATTTGTTGCCATGAATACTCCAATTAGGCTGGTCTCTCATAAGTCCCAAATGGATTTTTTGGAAAAGATTTCGACTAGGCACCTTTAGAGGATGACCAAAAATAAGCATTCCTTGGCCATCATAGCCATCAAATGGGTTCTAGGATGTGACTACCTTGAATATGAAGATAAGTACAGAGTTAACACTAATGTGTGCTCTCACTTTGTCGCATCAATGCTTGACATCAAGATTCCCAAGCCACTTGTTCTTTGCCAGGTAAAAGAGAGTTTTCCAAAGAAATACATGAATGGCCTCAGAGAGGTGGTGGTGAATGTTGCATTTGGTGGAGGTATTCCAACTATGAGTGACCTTCATAAGTTCATCGAAGAAGATGCGTTTGTGTCGTGGTTGTCATTCCTGAGCGGTTTCTAACTCTAGTTGTAGGAAGAACATTGCCAGTGGGTTACCCATGCCAATCACTTCCTCTTCCACCTATACAATGTGGTGCCATTTTATGACATTGATTGGTACAGTGACTTTAGGAACCTAGTGTTCCCTCTACCACTTGCCATAGCTCCTGCGGATGCTACTACTAGTGAAGATGCTACCTATGATGATGAAATGGTTTTGAGTGCTGCCATTGATGTTTCCATTATTGCAGCTCATCCTCATGACTAAATAGTTCTCTTTATATGCTTTAAAAACTAAAGCTCGTTAGTCTTTTTTGTTTATATATGTGCCTGGTATATGAAAAAGAAAGCATACTATAGATATATACTTTAGTAGTGTGGCCTCAGAGCCATTTTGATTTTTTTTTGTAAATACCAAAGCATAAATATATAATCAAAATATATCTTTATAAAATCATCTTGTTTCATTTGCCTTTAGATTATGCAATGTTGGTTTTTCTTTTTTGTTGCTGCATATATGTTTTTACTTCAATTCTACATGTGAGCATTAATTTTTTCTCCACTTCATGGGTTCTTTTAACTTATCTACACTTGCAATAATGGGCTCCATTTTATTTTGCTTAATTTCACTTGAATTTTTTAATATAAAGAACAATCGTCAAAGAGAAAATGAAGGGAAAAATGAAAAAAACACTATTCACATATTTACATTGGCAGAACAAGCTGAGGCTAATTGAATAATTATTTAAAATGAATTCCATTGACCAAAATCCCCAATGGCTCATGTACCATGGTTTCTAATTTGAATGTGTTGTGTTCCTTGCACTGAATTATTGTAAAGGGGCCTTCCCAGAGGCTATCAAACTTCTCATCTTGGCTAGGCTTTGTTGCCCTTTCATTAAACTTTAGCACTAGGTTGTCGTGCTTCAGACCTTGGTCCAAAGCCTTCTTATCAAACCATCTCTTAATCACCTATTGGTAGTTAGTCATATCTATCAGGGCCTTTTCTCTTTGCTCTTGCACTTCTGACAACTTAGCTAGCCACACCTCCATTGTACCGTTTTGCTCTATCTCAAGAGACTTGAGAAATTGCAGTGTCAAAATCTCCATGAAGATAGGAAATAGGGCTTATTTTCCATATACTAACTCATATGGAGAGTTCTTTAGGACTTTCTTAGGAGTTATGCGGTCTACCCAAAGCACCGTCTAAAGGTGTTTATGCCATTCTGTTGGTGCTCTGAACCGATTCTTTTGAGGAGTTGGACTACATTTTTATTAGTTGACTTTGCTAGGCCATTACCCTACATATAGTAATTTGATGATGTTTTCAATAATATGTCATTCACGAGTACAAATTGACATACCTTAGAGCCTAAGAAATCTTTGGCATTGTTAGAGATGATAGGTTTAGGAGGGTCAAATTTGGTCACATTATCTTTGAGAAAGTCTACTAGCTTTGCCTCTATTGCATTCTTCAGGGATATGGCTTTGGTCCATCTTGTGAAGTAGTTTGTTGTCATCAGAATCCATTTATGTCTAGTGCTAGAGGTAAAATTAATCATTCTGATGAAATCAAGACCCCATTGTGCAAATGGCTCATCAACTACTATCGAGTTGAGGGGCATAGCACAATTTTTTCTTCTCCCTGCAAAGAATTGGCATTCCCTGAAATCTTTAACAAGGGAATATGAGTCGTTAAACACCATGGGTCAAAAGTACCCAATGCACATGATTTTGATGGCAGTGGTTTTTTGCAGAGAAATTCCTGCCCATGTGACTACTGTGGAAAGTGTTGAAGATCCACTTCGCTTACATTGTAGTTACACACTGCAACAAAATGTCGCTAAAGTTCCTTTTGAGAAGAACCCCTTCAATGAGCTCATATCCACTACTTTTTAGTTGATAGAATCTTCTCTTTTGAGAAGGAAGGATAGGTAGATATTTTTCTATGTACATGAACCTCACTTTGTCTTCCAACCAACAACCTTTGGACTTAGACTCATTCATTAGAACTAGGTTTGGCTAAACTCTTCTTCGGTAGTCATTTCTTCATTGTGTGCTAGATATTCACTCAATCCTCTTCCTTTGATAGTGTTTGTGGGCTTGACCTCAATGTCATATTCAAGGATCTTGGTGATCCAATTAGCCCTTTTTTTGGCAATTTCTCCTTCCATGATATATTCACACACACTAGAATGTGCAACATAAACAACCACCTTGTTGCAATAGATTAGGTGTTAGAACTTATTGAGTCCTTTAACTATTTCAAAATCTTGCATCTTGATGAAGTTGTAGTTCATCTCATATTTATTTAGGGTCTGGGAGTGGAATTCTATTGGATTTTCTCCCTTTCCTTCATCATCTTTCTTGGTTAAGAAAGTAGTATTGCTTGACTTACTACTGAATACATACATTATGAAGTCCTTTGATAAGTCTATATTAACTAGTATAGGAGATGAGGAAATAGCATCCTTAACTTTCTCAAAGGCTTCTCTGACTTCTTTAGTCCATTTAAATAATTGATCCTTTTTTAGCATTAGGGTGATTGGCCTAATTATTCTTGCAAAATCAGAAACAAATTTGGTCACAAAGTTAACCTTTCCCAAGAAATATTGGATGCCTTTCTTGTTCACCAGAAGGGGAAGCTCTTTGATTGCTTTCACCCACTCAGGATCAATAGAAATTCCTTCTTTGGAAACTATGTGTCCCAATAGCTTGCCTTTTAGTACTCTGAAGACATTTTTTTGGGTTCAAGGAGACCCTAAACTCCTGGAATTTTTTGAAAACCATTTCAAAGTGATCAAAATGATCATCCTTGGATTTAGAGAACATAGTAAGATCATCCAAATAGACCAGGATAATCTTATTAATCAATTCGTTGAAAGTAGTATGGGTATGTGTAGGATCATGATGGGCCAAAAAGTGGCAATATGATGGGTATTTGTAGGGTATGTGGTTGACGAAATTTTTTTTTACCCAAAATTGATGAAACAAAAAATGGTTTTTAAAGGAGATTCTCAACTTTCCACCAATATAAATTATGCTTTACTTTGAATTTAATAAATAATTATTATTCATTTTCTATTTCAATTACAACTAAAGTCTTGATTGATAGGCTGATTGAAAATCATCTATATCTTTCATTTACGATGTCACATTTTT
This sequence comes from Sequoia sempervirens, assembly GCA_007258455.2. NCBI lineage: Eukaryota > Viridiplantae > Streptophyta > Pinopsida > Cupressales > Cupressaceae > Sequoia > Sequoia sempervirens. Next base: position 46,339 of record VDFB02267357.1, on the reverse strand, counting down.
TGAATCCAAAACATGCTTCACATTCTATGCTTTTCATACTATAAGATTAAAAAAAAAATTGAATTTCATGAAGTTTTGACCAAGTTAAGGTAGTCAGACACACGAGTTTTTATATTTTTAAAAGTTGCAATAAAAATTAATAATTAATTATTTACTTGGAAAAAAATTACAAAACAATATGCATCACATCGAGACATGAGTCCTCTACTTATATCTAAAATATTATAAAAAATATTATCATTTTATTGTGGTTAGGTTGGTTAAACACCTACTTCTTATTTTTTCCCTAAAATTTAAGTACTCTTGCATTAAAATTTCCAATTTTCACCAAATAGATTTTTATTTTATTTTTAAAAACCTAGTAGTTTAGAAACTATATTCAATTTGCTACAGATTCTATTCTTACATATTTTTGTAATAATATAGGTAACTTATTCAAATTTTTATGTCAAGTTTCCTAACTTTGTTTTTTCTAAATTTTTTTCCACTTAAGGGCCTATTTTTTCCATGATGATCCTGCGCATACCCATATCCATGGTCCTCTAAAAAGTGGCTCCAACATTTGAAAGGTTGAAAGGAATTTTAGCATATGTGAACATCCCCCACTTGGTAGTGAACGTTGTTTTATGTCGGTCCTCATCTTTAACCTAGATCTAATTGTAATCGGAGAAGCCATCCAGCAGAGAAAACATTTCTAACCCTGCCACTATCTGCAAGATGGTCTCCATAGATGGAAGCGGGTAATGATTCTTTAGGGATGCTCTGTTCAGGTCTCGAAAATTCAACACATAGGTGGATTTTTCTATTCTTCTTTCAGACTGGAACCAGGTTAGACACCCAAGTGATGTTCTTGATGAAGAAGACAATCTAGGACTAAATTAGCTTGGTTAGCTCTCTGCCATCATAGCCTCGATCTTTGGATTAACCAACCTCTATTTTTGGCGGACTAGTTTTGCACCTTTTTTCAGTTCAAATGTATGTTGGATGATGTTGGAATCATATCCCTTAAGGTCATTATATGACCATGCAACTACCCCTTCATACCTCGCACAAAAGTCAATGAGCCTTTCTTTATCATGATGTGGGACATCTTTCTTGACTTTGAGCATTCTCCCATCTCTAACTTGAAGGTCCACATAGTCGCTTTTTTATGCTACAAATTTACTTTTGTCATTTCTTACATCGTCATAGTCAAAAATATTTTTGAGAGTGACAAGCCCCTTCGGAAGCTTGTTGGATTTCAACTGGATGATTTGACTGTCATAGGCTTCAGAAATCTTTGGTTGGAGCTGATTGGAAATATCTCCCGACTATTCGATGAATGAGGTGATGTGTTCATCATTGTCAAATACTTGCTAGCTTTGATCATTTTCTGGGATAATTGGTCAGACTATGAGCCATACAGAGTGCTTGTTATGCATTAGGTCAAAGCCCGGTTCAAATTGAGATCTAATTATGACCATGTGGTCTGCATTAGTATTTTGTTCTCAGGGCAATGTCTAGATGTTGAAGGCTTCAAAACGCTCAAAGTCCCAAACCCTATGTCTATAGGATCTCATGTTGTCATTCTTTGCTACAAAAATTCCCTGAAGTTAGTTGACCACTAGTTTAGAATCTCTAAACACCATCAATTTCTTGATTCACATCTATTCTGTGAGGCTCAAACCTTGCACTAGGCCTTCATATTCAACTTAATTGTTTGAACAAGTGAACTGGAAGTAGAAGGAAAAAAGTGTCTTTTCACTGTGTGGGGATGTCAAACATATCCCAACTCCTGTGCCCACTTTGCATCTTGCTCCATCAAAGTGGAGTGTCCATAATTATGAGACTTGGTTATTTTTGGGTTCCTTCGTTACCTTCAGAAGCACTTGATCTTCATCATAGACAACATAGGTGACTAGCCTAGTAGCATGATAGTTTCTAAAAGGGTCAATATTTATGTATTCACTCAAAAGGACCTCTTCTTGATCAATCTGATCTTCGATCACATTTTCATCTTCTAGTAGCTTAGTGCATTATGTTTCTTTCTAAGTAAAAGAAGTATTGGCAGCCTCAAAATTAATTTTGGCTTCATCAGCCACATGTTCTGAATGTAGAGATTCATAATTTATCTTCATTTTGGCTCCATGTTTGGTCCTTAGGATCAATTGTGACCAGTCCAAAGAAAGATACCCAACTATTTTTGAAGTAAACTCTCAAGATAGGCAAAGACCAAACATAGGGGGAACATATATGATCATAGTATCTTGAGGGACTGTGATACTAGGGAAATCAAACAAAGTCAATGGGAGGTCCTTGATGAGGCCTACAGTCTCAACTTTATTTCCATCAAGATGCATAACTCTCATCTTTAAAGGTTCATAGCTAAGTCTTAAGGCCTCAGCTATCTACTTGGGCATGACTGTGGTGCTAGCACCAGAGTCGATCATGGAATTATGTAATAATTTCTGCCCTATAATGAGAGTTAAGAAGAAGGGTTTAGGCTTTGGATTATCTCTTACCTCATCAGGGGATTCCACTGTGCTATTTGTGAGAACTTTGGCAGGAGGTGATTGATCAAAAACCTTTCCTTTGAGTGATTTCTCCTTTGGTTCAATGATTGGATCCTCCCAGAGAGCCTTTAGTAGCAATGCCTTTAGTTCTAGAATAGCTAAGATATCCCATAGAGAAACATTAGTGGATGATTTTTTCAATTGTTCCACCACATTGAATGGTGGCAAATTTGGAGGATTCTACTCAGCTCTTATTATAAAAAAAATTCCCTTCGCAACATTGTGGCACTACTATGGAGGTACTAGGCATCTGGTTGGAAGCATTTTTGGCCTATAGACTAACTAGTTGTAGAATAACTGATTCACCTGTGAATCTCCTTTTTGAGAAAGTGCTATAAATGGATTGTACTTGTAGTATTTTAGACATTGATGCATCATTGGTGAACACCATCTCTTCCTCTTCCATCCATGAGAAGAGCACATGATCAAGAGAAATATATGTTTCTCGTTCCAGAGACATGCCTTGCATTTGAGCGGTGAGCACAACATTTTCCATTTGCAAAGAGGCATATACATAACCTCCATGGTCTAACATTACACCTTGGTTGTGTTGCTCTGTCACCTTTTGTTGTAGATTACCTTGTGGGTAGTTTCGAGGCATGTTTGATTCTCTGCAAGGGAAGCACCAAGAGTTGGTGTCATCGACTAAATTTTTCTACCCCATGGTTAGCTCTCTACTCAAGCTTAGATTGGCACTTTGTAGTAGAGTGGGTATTGACACCATTTGATTTGTTGTTTGCACTTGCAAATTTGTGTGAGCACCTCCTTGGAACTAGTTTTGTTGGTAGGAGGACCTTCCACCTTGATAATTCTGATAGGTTGGCTTTGGAGGCATGACCTAGTTGTGCTTGATAAAGTTATCTCATTGGCCATAGCTCATAACATCTCCTTGACGTCACTTATATCTTCTTTTGAAGACTTGAATGTGGAGGAAATGTTCTATTGTACACTTTTGTATGTGTACATAGACTGGGGAGGAGAAGGTGTGCTAGTAGATGACATTTCTTGGGTGGGAATTGACACTTTAGGGAATATAGGCATGGTGGGCTGAAGTGATAACTTCCCAATGCCTATTAGATTATTCTCTGCTTTAATTGTGATGCTATGTGCAACAGGTAGAGTGGTTCCACCAAGAGACTAGATCATCATTAAAAATTTTACATTGATGTAATTGAGGTAGAACATGAATGCCAACTTGGTTGGTAGGTGGATCTTAGCCTGGATTCTTTGCTAGGTTATATGAAATTAAGCATTGAAGTTAGTCATGGCTTCACATGGGCCCGTTTGATGATTTACAGCTAGTGATATTGTGAATACCTATCTCTGTCATTAGAAAATATTTCATAAAATGGATCTCCGAGTTGGTCCCAAGTGTCGATAGTGTTAGGCTATAGTGTGTGGTACCAATCTAGTGTTGTACCCCTAAAAGAGGCTGCAAAAAACCTTAGCATTACATTCTAGGCAATGATTATGTGCACCAAACATATGTCTCCAACATCTTGCAGATGTTCAAATGATGTCTTTGAGCCATCTTCGGTAAACTTAGGTATAACTTTCAAAGAGATGATCGTGATAAGGGCCCAAATGACACATGCTACTAGTGCAATAAGAAGACTTCTAGCATCCCATGCTACAAAATTTCTATTAACAGTAGGCAACATGGCTAGCGATAGGGGTGGAGGAAGCAAAGTGCTCACTAATTGTGTCAAGGCATATACTATCCCCAATGGTGGTACTAACAAACTGGGATTATTCATTATTTTGGACCTAGTAATAGGCTGATGACTCATACACCCTCTTTTAATTGAGATTCATTTAAGCAATTCACACCAGGCATGCCAGAAAAAAAGGAACTATTGATGCCAAAAATTGTCAAGGTAATAGCCTTTATGGGAAACTCAGTTAATGGGGGGACCGATTGTGCTAAACTGAGTGACCTATAGATTTTTAAAGAAGCTGAATTCTTCCATAATTTGGGGTTTTGAATGGGGAAAGGAAGCAGATATATAAAATGAAAATCTAACTAAGGTGATGCACCAAGATGTAGATAAAGGCATTGAAAAATCTATCCTTTGTGAATAAATTCACGAGCCCATTCAATAATCTCCTATGTTTCAGAATCACAATAATCATAAGAAAAATCTAAACAATTCATCTAATGACATAAAATGATTATAGCATACATCCAATGAAAAGAAGAGTCAAAGACATGATCTAAATCAATAAATTGTATTTAAAATCATAGAAGTTCTTGAAAATGAACAATCCAAACAATAATGGAACAGTCTTAATGTTTTATCAAATGGCATAAGAAAAACAGAAAGGCCGAACAATGACATAGTTTGAAAGTTTCATATAATAATCTAAAACAATACTAAGGTCTGGCATCTCTTTCTAAATTTTCTACATCTTCTAAACTCTTTTTCTAAAGCAAGAAGTAGTATTTATATCCAACAATCCACTGCCTAACTAGCTTGTAACAAAAAATATTTAGTATCTTTTGACAATGATTTCCTTCGGTCGTTGCAATAGAAAATATTTAGGCCATGGAATCTAGAAACTTCCTAGCTAGATGCATCCCCTACAAATGATGATAGTGGTCCAAGAATATCCTGAGTAGACAAGTGTCGCTTCCTAATGGAGACTATTATGACATACGACAACATATTGCAGCTTGGTGTTCACTCCACTCTTTCTTTTTGATGAAGTCCCCGCAAGGAGATAGGTGGTAGCATGGCACAAATTGTAGTTCATTCTCCCCTCCCTTTGATGAAATATTGTACCGAGAATACACGTAGTAGCAATTTTTATTATCAGCGCCATCTATGGGGTCCGCCAAAAGTTTATGTGAAAGGAAGCTATGTGGCATGTGGGCAGGACCCAACTAGGAAGTTAAGGGAACCAATTATAAATAGCTTGTGATGAAGATACACATGGGAGCATAGCAGGAATGGGTAGAAGAGCGAAGGAAGCCTTTGATACGAGGAGTACTAGGTGGTCATGTGGAAGTAGCTGCAAGAAAATAGCAAAAAGAAGGCCATTGAGAGGCTAAGGGAAGCATGTTGAATATATACAGTAGGGGTCAGAGCTTAGCAAAACACAAAAAACACCCAAAGGTAGCTTGAAGAATTTTACATTCACACCTTACACATTCAAAGCAAGCAAGAAAGGAGGGAAAATTTGAAGGTTGGGTCTTCTAGATTTAGGTATGTGAACTAGGTTTTTCTTTAAAGTTTCTAAAGCCTTTTCAACAAGTCCATTCCATGCCTCTACAAGCTCCAATTTGATTCTTTTTCCCTCTTTCCTATTTTTTTCCCATCTTTGTTTTTTTTTTTCGGAACTAAGCCTCAATTCATACCTATAAAAATTTCATCCAACTGCCATTTATTATCCCTTTTCACCATCTCATCTTTTCTTCATGCCATTATCTTCCCTTCCTTCATGTTACCATTCTCATGTCTTCCTTAGGAAAAGGTATCACTCAAATCTCCATAAAGTATTCTATCCATGGTGATTTGATTGGTGTCCATAACCATCTTCCTAAGCTCCCATTTTTGTGTCTTCCTCCCCCACACTATATTCCTTTGCCACCTCCCTCTCTTATGCTCTCCTCTCCACATTCCTACATCTTGTCCCAAACAATGCACACATCTAGATGAAGGGGTTGTGTAGGTCTTAAGGTTTTCAGAAACTTCTTTTTCTTGCACAATTTCTTCTCTCTCTCTCTCTTGTTTGTTCTCTCCATATTTCTTTTCCCTCTCTATTTTCCAACTCCAAATTAATGAGAGACCAAGGGGGTTGTGATAATTTAAAGTATTCTTTCTTTTATTTTTTCACTCTTTTTTTTCACACAACCTACCATTTGGAAGGATCTTGAAATATGATGCCATGCCTTTTAATGATATGGAAGCCTCTTTGTTTGACCCACACCCCTTCTTGCATGTTATGTCATTCCTATCTAATGGTGTTTTTCTCCCACCATAAAATTAATAAAATCACCTTCATTACTTATCTGGTCTTACCCCTATTAATGGTGAGGTATGTCCTTAACTTCATGTGGATTCCATGCCTTATTTATGGCATGACACCCCTTACATCCTACTCACAGTTTCCTCAATCAACTCTTTTTATTACTATTTTATATTTCTTTTTCCCTTGGTGTGGAATCCAACATGGATGTTTTTTACCATGAAATTTCAACATGGAAGAGGTCCTCATTGAGAGGAATGTGACATCCTTCCCCTCTTGAGATAAGCTATCCCAGCTTATAAGAAGGGTTCATTTGTCAATTTCTTCAAATCTAGTTCAACCGGGTAATATATCTACTTGCATAGTTTTTGAAATTCCTATTGTTATCTTACTTTATAGTGTATTTGTAATGTTGACTAATTTCATCTAATTTGCTACACATATCAATTTAGGACATGTTTATACAGTTATTGGAGATAAAGAAAATAAAGAGGGAATGAATTATTACTTGTGTCATTGTATTGAGGTAAAAAATAAATTGGAGGCCCCAGTTATAGTTGGAGAAAACATAAAATACCCTACAAGCTGATTGGTTGTCACTAGAATGTGGCTTAGAAGGTATCCACATAAGAGTGTTAACGTTTGGTTGTTTCAGGACTTTGACACATATCAAAAGATTCTTCATTACTTGAACCTTGTTGTGGCATCCAATGTTCATTTGATTAAATATGGGGGTAGATATTTGAACAAGACCTTGTAGAAGGTGTATGAGTGATGAGGGAGCAAACCCGAGACATATAAATAATGCACACAAATAGAAAACTTTATTATTATTCAATAATGAAAATATTACATGCAGAGGATCACAAATCCTCAAGCTCTGCGATACATGTAAGCTACTGAAGTTTTAGAAAAATTACATAAAATCCCCCTTTTTGCAGCATGCAAATTCTTTCCCCAAAAATTAGAAACTAGCCCATTAATAGCCCCTTTTTGGTTTGGAGCCAAAAACAACATTCGAGATAAGAGTTTTGGTAGTTTGGCGCCAAAAATTACAATTTGAAATTCAAAAACTGAGTCCTAATTCAAAAATTGACAATTTTCCAAAAATCAACCAACTTCCGGAAGCCATAACTTTTGATCTGGGACTCAGTTTTTCGAATCATTTGCACCGTCAGAAAGGTCTTGGAGTCAAGAACTCGCTAAGAACCTGCTATTCTAGTTCCAATGATTTCTGGGCCTGTACGGGATTGTTTAGTGCCTCAAACCAGACTCAGAAGGTTTTTCAGGGCAAAAAGCTAAAACTGGAACTTGAATAACTTTCAAACTGTGAATGATCATGACCTAATTATTTCACAAAATTTCTTATTTTTCCATCATGAACCTTCTCATAATTTTTTGCTTCCCACTCCTTCAACTTCACACCTGCTAAAAATAGCAATTGAGCAAAAAAAGAAAAAAAGTAGTTCTGAAAGTTGGGAACTCTTATTCGATGAAAAGGGTATCCAAAAATGCAAAAACATCTACAAAAAGAAAACAAAAGGAACATAAATGGAAAGCATATTTTATGGTGATGCAAAATTTCCCTCACACCACTAGATGCTCCTGCATCAATGAGTCTGACCATGAGATAATACTTGACACAATAAAGAGTAGAGAAAACATGGATGGTTCATTGGATTAATTTGTAAGTATGCACATTGGTTCTTATTAATTTGTAAGTATACAGATTAACTTTGTACTAAAATTCAGATTATGCACATCAAGATTAGTTGATAGTTTAAACACCTTTCATTTCTATGATGCCCATTCTATCATCTAATGTTTCTATTATGTATGTAGGTGATTGGTGAAGTTATCATACTTGCAAATGTGGCACACTTTATGTTTAGAACTATGGAAAAGGACACAGAGTTCAATGGTATTTTATTTTTTCTTAAAAATATGCAAAAAAAATGATGTAGGATATTCTCAATAGATTAGTAAACTAAGTGAAAGATTAAATTGTGTTATTTTTATAATAGGTTACAAGTTTCTAAAAGGTTGGAAAGTAATAGTTTGGTTGTGTTCTCTTCATTTTGATCCTCATTACTTTGAGTCCACCCTCTAAAGTTCAATCCTGATAAATGAGAGGTATGCTTGATCGTATTCATATATAAATTAGTTTTTAAGATATTCAATGTACTAGATTGACTAGTGATAAGTTATATGATATTGCATAATTGAGCACACAAGTTTTAGATTGTTGACATATCACATATTTATTTGAATTGATTAAGTGATTATTAATATTTAGTTGATCTCTTTTCTTTGTTTATGTGGGAGCTAGTAAGCCAAAGTGAAGTTATAAAGTATAAACAAATCTAAGAATAGTAGATGGTACTAAATTATTCATTTGAATTTAACCTCATCATGAGCCTCTATGATGTAGACAATATTAAAGTGTGTGTCAATCTTAGAGAGGGAATTTCAAATTATCCAATTGAAGTTTTAAACTTCATTATCAACACCTATGATGTAGACATTATAAGAGCATCTAGAATGTATGAGTGACATTGTAAAAGATATATGAGAAGGGAGTACCTAAGGTATCTTTCAATACTATTTTTAGTTATTGTAAGAGAATCTTATAAGTTGAGTTTGTGTGCATGAAAATGGGGCACATTGATTGAATATTTTATCTAAGTGGGCTGTTGGAATTCACATTGCTTGATTTTTTTCTCATGATTTTTTATTACTATTTGATAGTTTTGAGAAAGCATTGTGCCTACAAGTACAAGCACTTGGGTGTCATATTGGTGTATGAAGCATATTAGACATTTGTAGCATGGTCAGTGAAGATCATGGGGGTCTAAACTAGGCCCTTAAGTGGCAATGAAAATTCAAAAAAATAGGCTTAGTCAACTTGACATAAAAATTTGAACAAGTTATTAACAAAATTTGAAAATATGTAAGAAATTTTTTTTTAGAAAATTGAATGTAGTTTCTAAGATACTATTTCTTTTTTGGAAAGAAAGTAAATATATTTGGTGAAAATATGAAATTTTAATGCAGTAGTACTAAATTTTTAAGAAAAAATAAGCAATAGGTGTATGTCTGACCAACCTAAGTACAAGAAAAAAAATATATATTTATTTGGTACTGCCAATATTATTAGAGGACACATGTTCGTATGTGTCACATTTTTCTTGTAATTTTTTTGCAAGTAAATAATTATTTATGGATTATTTATTAATTTTTTAAAAAAATTAAAACTTGTTTGTCTGACTACCATAACTTGGTCTAAAATATATGTAATTCATTTTTTTTTCATCCTATAGTATGTAAAGCATAGTGTATACATGAAAAATATGCATACATTTCAATCCAATAATCAAATAACCTTCATGTAATCAAATATAACATTTCATCCTTTAAATTAAATAAATCCACTTCATCATTACCTCATTTAAATAAATCAATCAAATACTAACATTTCATCTTTTATAAATCATTCCCTAGATTCATATTCCTTAAATTAGTCAACCTTTATCTTACATCATCCAATTAATTAAATAAACCAAGACTTTATTTTATTAAGTCTCAAAATTGATATTTATCCCTCTTGATTTAAATAAATCAAAATATTTAAGTCAAGTGGGTCAAAATCAATTAATCATCACCTAAGTTAAGCTAATCTTGATTAACCTAATCTAACCTACCATCACATCCTCTAGATTTTCCCACTTGCACCAATAAATCATTTTAACTCATTTATAAATTCATCATTTTCTTTCAACTTGGCATAAAAATGGAATATTCCCTCAAGTTTGAAAATGAAGACAAGTTGACTTGTCCCTTCCAACATTGCAATAACTTCTCTCTTTCATGTCCCCCTCTCAACATTTAATTAACAAATTCAAATTTGAATCTCCCCCTCTTGGGCACATTGGCCAAAACTTGCACATTCCTCAACCTATGACAAGTTGACAAGTGGCCTCATCTCATTTGTCCAATATTTATCCCACATTGCTCTCTTATGAGCATTCCTCCAATTTGAAAATCTATAAATAAGGGGTTGATTCTTCATCAAAAGGATCTACACTCTCATGCAAAGTTACTCTCTTAAATTGAGAACTAATTTTTCTCTTCACCATTGCATTTCATCATTTGAGTTTTAGCAAGGATTGGGAAAGGGTCATTTGCACATTTGACACCAATTGAATATGGAATAGGTATATGTCATGTTTTTGAATGTCTTTTGATCCTTATTATTGTTGCATTTCTTGAACATTGACATGTTATTCCATAGAGGTATTCATAGATTTGAATGTGTAAACTAACCCCACTAATGAGTGTTTGAGATGTTTCATTTGCAGATTTATAGTGCTTCATCATGGTGCTAGAAGGAGGGAAAAAATAGCATTTGGAATAGTTGTCAATATCCGACATGACATCCCTTGTCTAATATTGGCTCCATCAAATGTTATTTTGACATTTTTTTCCTATTATTTCCTTCATGCATCAATAGTCATTTCTTTTCCTTGCGAATCTTGTCTTTTCCCTTAAACTTCTTTGGTTTACTGCAGATTAAGTGAAAGTCCTTAATTATACACACGCATTTCTTTATTCTGAGTTTTATTCTAGATTCTCCACCTTGTGTTAATGGTGTAGCTATCTTTGGTACCATTTCCAACTCATGTATGTTTTGATAGAGCCTTTAATTCCTTTGATACACCGCTGGTATTAAAGAAATCATGCAGTTGAAATAAAGGTCGCTTTCCAACGTTTCATTTTATTTCTTCAATGTTATATATGTTTTTTGTCTCCAATTCAAGGCTCATGCCAATTTGGTACAAGAGCTTTATTGAACATTGCTATTTGTTTAGAATCCATTATTTGTATATACGTTGTTCCCTTTCTCTCACATCCCAATTTTTTAAATATTCATTGTTTCTTAATTCTTGTGTATGCCTTTCTTTTAACCACAGGCTGAACTTTGACAATGTATGCATTTGAAGTAGCTTGTTATTTTATTTTACTTGCACAATTGGTAAAGCTTTTTGGTGTTCAAGCAAGATTTTCTAAAATGGAAAGTTTATGTTGCAACTCTCTTCAGTCTGTTTGCATTCTTCTCTTTCAAGTTTTCTGTTGAGATGTTTCTTTGTCTTCAATGAATATAGAGAATTCTTTAAGCCATCCACATATAAATACGATTCTCTTCCTGCAATTTCCCATGAATAAATAGTTTGTAGTGATATCCAAGCTGTATGGACAACAGTATTTCCAATTTGGGATATTGTAGCCAGACTTGCTAAAACCAAAATTTTTCGGTGGTGATGAGAAATTATGTGTTCGGATTTAACTTTAACCCTAGGTCTTCACTCTATTTGCGTAGGTTTGATAATTATTCCAAGATGGAAATAGTTGTGGAAATTGGCTTTTACACCTACCAATAGTATTTATTTAAATATTTCTAATACCTTTCTTGCGTGCCATTTCTAGTAAGGTAATTTGACTTACAAAGCCACTTTATGGAATTCACTAAAAATGCTATTCATTAGATACTTGATTTCATGCAGAAAGTAACTATAATCTACCTTGTGAGCTGTCGAACCATGCTTATAAAGTTATATATTCACACACACACACACACACACACACACACACACACACACACACACACACACACACATATATATATATCTTTTCTAATCTTAGATGTTTGTACAAACTTGAAAATGTTTCTTAGAGATGGTCTGAAATCTATCTTAACTAAATGAGGGGTGGTCGTATTCACTTCTTGGTTGGAATAGTTGTCTCATGCATTTATGATAATTGTTGACTTAAAAACAAAAAGAGAAGAGCACATCTTTAAACCACATTCTACCCTTAACTATTGAAGTTGTGCCTTTATTGCATAAAGGCCTTGCAGATGTGCATTTTTTTTATGTTTTCTTGAGTACAATTGGTTGGGAATGGCATTATAATAGGAGCACTAAAAAAAGACCTTCATTTTCACTAAAAAATTACCTCATATTTTAAATCTGCATTGACTCGTGTGCATTAAAAGTTTAAGATCATCTATGTTTGTCAATTCTAGCATTCATTAAAAAAAAAAATCTTTGTTTCCCAACATAAAGCTTCCATAATTGCGATATGAGTAGATCTTTAGTAAAGTCAAAGCATGGATATCGATTTAAGTGCCAAAAAAATTATGTTTTAGAGTCACACACTTAAGCATTAATGTTTTAGCTTGCAAATTTCATCAAATCATTGTGATTATTATGATAGCCAACATTTGAAATTGGGAGGGTACTTTTGAAATATTTATTCTTAATGGTTGATTTATGGACTTAATAACTTTAGTAATGTGGATTATGATAAAGGAAGGAAGGGGTCTAGCAAATGTGGTATCTGTTCAATGAAATCAATATCAAAGCATGATTCAATTATAAATCCTTCTTTTCTTCTCATAATCATCCAAATCATTTGTTCTTTCAAATTGAAATCATGTTATTGTTTGGAGTGAATGATCAAAATAAATTTGATGTTCTAATTCTCACATGATTGTCTTTTCTTTTTATAGGTACAAGGAAAACAACAAAAAATGAAGAAGGATAATGAAGGACAACGAAGGAAATTGAAAAAGGAAAACAAAGGAAAAAGGTAAAAGGAAAATGAGGAATAGGAAAAAGAAAGAAGGCGAAAGGAAAACGAAAGGAGGAGAATCATGAGGATGATATTTTGAAAGATCAAAGTGTTTTTTAAACACTTTTAAGTGTTTCTTTAACACTCCAAGAAATTGTTATCTTTTCTTTCTTAGAACACTAATATCATTTGGGTTTAAAAAGAATCTTTCAATTTCTTCTTGCAAAGGCTAAAATGAACATTAGGAATGCAACTTACTAGATTTTGTTTCTTTGATTAAAAATTGAACAAAGTGTAGATCTCACTCCTCTTTTGGTGCTTAAAAAGAACTCACATTTTTCTTTGTGGATTTAAAAAGAACAAGTGCAACTATGTTTTTGTGAGAGCTCACTTGAACTAACATCATTGAAAAAGGATGTATGCATTTCTCTCACACTTTATAGTGATCTTAAGAATCAAAAGGCCTTTTTCATGATTTTAGGTTGAGAGAAAGCAATCACCTCCACACTTCGATTTGGGTTTTAAAATTGAACAAAATCTTGTGCAAGTGTGAGTGGGGGCATCATCACATATATTCTCTTTCTTTGTGTCGTTAAAGATTGATCGAGTTACAAATTTTGTCTTTGCTTGCTTTTGTTTATCCTAGAGGGCCTGCCTTGGGGAAAAATTACTCACCCAAGGGAATGACTCAACCGGTAACACTCTAAAGCCAAGAGTATTTTCAACCGGGATATAAATTTGGCTATTGGAGTAAACACAAATATCACATGGTTGATTCCGACAAGATGGATCATCTAAAAGGGGACTCTTGCCATATGGGTCAATCTCCATTAACAAAAAGTCCTTATTAAAACCCATGTGCTAGAATTTTCCAAAATCCTTTAATCTATTTGTTGGTGCAAGAACGACCATTCTGAAGCCACCCCACACTTTTATGGTCTTTTAGTAGAAATGGAAAATATTCCATGGGTGTTTCATGGGTTTTGATGCTTGGCTGCCCCATATAAGTGAGTGTCATGGAGGGGAGCCAGTGGGGTCAAGCATCTAACCATTCACTAAAGATAAGCATTGCTAGAATTGTCCAAGTGGGAATCCAACAAATATTGTCTTACACATCCATAGGATTGTACTTATTCTTGGGTTACAAAATGCATTGCTTAATCAAAAATATCTTGAAAATAAACACTTAACATCAGCATTCAAACTTCAAACCCTTTTGTAGACAAATACATTTGACTCAATCCATATGTTATTGCTTGCCCTTGGGATTTACATTCTTAGAGGTTTCTAAACATTGGATTACATCTTGATTTGTCTACTAAAGTAAACAATAGGTAAACCTTTGCCTTGAGTTCATCGAATTTCCACATAACATATCTTGTGGGGTTTGAAGAAATTTAGACATTGGATATCTTAGTTTGAAAAATTAATTAAGGAAAGTGTTTTTGGTAAAATGAAGCCATTAAGCAAAGCTAAGAAAAATGAACTTTCATGTGTGTTGAAGCCTCATTATTCTTGAAAAATTCCAAAGAAAAGGTCATTGGTTGGAAATCCGAAAGTGTATATCCATATTGAATCATTCTTTGGTTACAAAGGTCTCTAGGAAGTATTTGCATGTTCTTCAATACCTAGGTCTAGGCAAAAAAAGTGTCTCTTTTAGGTTCATCTTAGGATCGAAGAAAATCAAAATCTTGTTCATCCATCCTTCAAGCATCAAAACAAACATCATCTCAAAATTAGCTTTCAGAAAATCTTGAAATCATCCTTAATACTAGGCTTTTTTTTGGAAAAATCAAAATCGTCAAAATCTTTGAGACTAAATCCTTGAAAACATTATCAAAATCACCTTTGGCTAGGTATGTGTAAATGTATCCTTTTGCATATGCTTAGTCAAAAGTTATCAAAATCATCTTGTTTAGCTTAGTATATGTACATGAATCCTTTGTCATATGCTTAGTGAAACTATCATCTTGTTTGGATAGGTGTGGGTAGATGCATCCTTCTCCCCACACATATTCAAAATTATCATCATTTGAGAAAATCCATCCTTAGATAATCATCCAAACATCTTAGGGTTTATTTGTTCAAAGTCCAAATCAAAATCAAAATCAATCAAGGACAAATCCTAAGGGAAAATCAAAATCAAAATCCAAAACATATCCAAAAGTCCCAAAAGCCTAGTATCCCCTTCAAGATTTACCAAAAGATCATAACATCCACATCATACATCTTTTGCATCATCATCATATAACCTTTCGATCCTCAAAATATCACAAAATTTTGTACTTTGAGGCATAAAATAAAGATCAATCCAGAGAATCAAGAGATTCATCTCCCATTCTTAAAAATTGATCCTTGTTATATGGTTCAAACTAGATCTCAATACAAGAAGAGCATGGAAGCCAACAAAGAAACACCCATTTCAAGTGATTTAAGTCAAACCACTCCTGAAATAAATCCCATTGGGTCTAGAACTCTCATAGTTAACCTTCCAACATCATCACAAAACCCACAAGAAGAATCCCAAGGAGAATACCTCACCTTTGGGATGTCTCATGATGAAATAAGAGAAATTCTTCAAAATCCAAAAAACCATAAGATTGTCAATATCATGATGAGGCTTAATCCTTCATTATATATGCTTGAACGCGCAAAGCAAGGGGCCAAATTTTCTTCAAATTTTGACATGAGTACCATAGTGGAGACATATTTTCTCCAATCTCATCCACCATTCCCATCTCATCCACACCCCATCCCAAAATTTCACTCAAAACATTCCACAAATCATGACATCGTTTGCTCCAACCCAACCTAACGTTAATAAGGGAAATGCATTTTTCAATGTTATTCAAGCACACCCCCTTGTTAATAATCAAAACTTGGATGCAAACACCACCTTGGAACAAAACATACCTAAAAACCCATTGCATAAGAATGTTCCTCTCACCTTCCATCATGATCCATCATCATTTTTCCACACAAGATCAAACTTCCTCCCACCAGTAAAAGGAGACAAGGATTAGGGGATTTTTAGACACTACAATATTTTCAAGGACCTGCACCTCACATCCACCCCACACATCCACATCACCCTGGCTTAGGGCTCTCTACCGCATCGATCAAACTAAACATCCCAAATATCAATCGAAAGCATTATGCCAAATTCTCAAAATTTGTCATCGATATCGCAACAAAAGATGACAACTACACAAGAAATCGTAACATCATCAAACACCCCCTAACATCACAAAGCATGGTCTCTTAAGGGAAAATCACATCAACAGCGCCACTTATCACTCAAACCACCACATCAACAACACCATCCACCACTAAATCATCAAATGGCATCATTGCTCACTACCATAGCAAATGCCATATTCCGAATCACCACCATCCCCACCACCACCAACTTCCACCACATCAAACTAGTACAACACAGAATTTCAAGCTACATTTCAAAGGGGATTCCAACAATTGGAAAAAAAAAAAGCTATACAACTAGCTACTCAACAAGCCACTCAAGCTGTGCAAGTTGCCCAAGCTGCCTTACGAGCACAACAAGACCAAGCTTTATTGCAACAACAACAACAAGCCACCCAAGCCACTCAAGCTTTGCAAGCAAACAAGACTACTCAAGCACAAGCTCTATTACAACAACAAGCGGCACAAGAACAATACCAAGCACAAGCAGTGCAAGAACAAGCTCAGAAAAATGCCCAATATCAAGCACAACATGCACAAGCACAAGCACAACTTCTTGAACAAAGACAAGTAGCACAATTGCAAGCATATCAGCAAGCAATAAAGCAATATCAAGAGCAGCAAGAAGCAGCTGAATTAGTAGCCCAACAACAAGAGTTGTTGGAACAACAACAAGCACAAAAACAAGCGTTGTTGGAACAACAACAAACACAACAGCAAGCACAAATCTTAGCGCAACAACAAAAAGATCAACAACAAGCATTATTCATATAGCAATAGGTGGAAGCCTACCTAGCTCGGTAGAACATACAGATACCATCAAACAACACAACAACCAACCCACCCATCCAACCCATGATTGAAACACCCCAAAACACTTTCATCCCACCCCCTAATCGGCAAAATGATGTGACGGCACAAATCAGGTTGCTCTTGCAACAAGTGCTCGATCTTGAATCAGGGTGAGCATCGAAGACACCAAGCAACTTGTGTCTGTATCCATTCAATAGGAGCCTAGTGATGATACCATTCCCCAAGGGATTTGAAATTCCCAAATTTGACAAATATTGAGGGACGGGAAACCATGAAGATCACATCAGGGAATTCCAAGTTCATTGCATGGAGGTTGCATATGATGATACTTATCTGATGTATTATTTCAGGACACACAGAAGGCGAATGGTTCTCTCTGCTCACCTCGCTGTGAATTAGAACATTCCAAGAAATTATAGACACATTCATTAAAAATTATGCCAACATTGCAATGGATGTCAGATAGAAGAACTCTTTAGCTCAGTCAAGGGGAAAGGGTGAATCTTCTACTCTTCCTTGGGCAACGAGCGGGTGATCGGCGCCAATCAGAGCAAGTGACCATGCCAAGAACAACAAAAGCCACCATCATCGCCAACCTTAAAGTCCTATTGGCATTTCATCTCAAGGTTCAAGGAATCACCACATATGATCAATTGATCCCCAAGGCACTCAACATCGAAAGACCCCTTATGACTCAACTCACAAGATCAACTTCATACCCTGAACAACAAATCAACCACCCTCCATCCAACTACAATGATAAACCTCACACGTGGGAAAGGAACAAAAACATTACTAATGATGGTGTCATCGATGCCAAGGTGGTCATTATGCCCTCGCCAACATACACACTGCATCCAAAATCTAAATCCAACACCAAACAATCATCATATGACACACCAACCAAACAACAATCCAACAATCAATAATCTCAATGATCAAAGAGACCACCCTAATGTAAGAGTTGAACCATGAAAAAAAGGCACCCACTCTCTGGGGGAAACCACTGAAGACATAAATGAAAACCAGATGAAAACCATCAAGGCTCCTACCTTTGAAATTACCAAGAACCGGATGGAAACCCTCCTTGGTATAATGCGAATCAACTTTGTGAATCTACAAACGCAAGGACACCATAAAACAAAAATGGACGAAAAATCGTTCAATATCTCAAAGATAAAAGAATTATAAACGTGGAACAACCTATAGGAAATCAGGATCTTAAGATATACACGAATTTGATGCCAAATCATGGCAATAAAGGGAATAACAATGATAAAGGGAAAGACACCCACTTAAACGTAAACCATGTGTATGAAACAGTCATTTCCTCCCTAGATGAATACTGCATATTCATTACCATCAAGGGCGCCCATGCCAATTGTGGAGTCAGCATAAGAGGCAGTAAAGTTACCATAACAGGATCATCCTAGCCAAACAAAGTCCCTACATCTAGATCTGTTCCCAATGGCTATAATGTCCTAGATCAACTCAAGAGAACACCAACGCAAATCTCCATCATGGAGTTGCTAAAAATATCATTTTCCCATAGGAAAATCCTTGAAGAAGCGTTGGCCTCAACCACTGTCCCCGTAGATCTTGATGCAGAGCAATTCCAAGCTATGGTAAAAAATATCATTACGCCTAATCTTCTTACATTCTCTTACTAGGATTTCCCTGCTTAACCATCTCACAATCGTGCAGTTCACTTAGAAGTAATAGTACATAAGAGAAAATTCAAAAGGGTCTTAGTGGATGGAGGTGTGGATTTGAATATATGTTCTCTCAACCTCATCAAACAATTGAAAATACCAGAGGATTCTATTAACAAAGGAAAGGGTATCACAATAAGAGCATATGTTGATCAAGAAAGATTGTCCCAAGGCATGATAAAACTCCCTATTCAAGTAGGGCCAGCTCTCATGGAAACCACTTGTCAGGTCTTGGACCTTGACTTACCATATAACATCCTTTTGGGACTTCCATGGATTCATACATTGAAGGTAGTAGTGTCAACTTTCCATGAATGTGTAAAATTCACACATGAGGGACAAGAAGTTACCATCCACAAAGACCCTGAACCCTTCTCCTATTGCAAAAATCTTGAAGCAAAGTATTACAAAAATCCCGCAAGAACCAAAAAATGATGAGGGCCCATCCACACCATACATCGATCCCACCACTCTCGCATCCAATTCTGCGATAGAGACACCCGCCACTCCCACCATTCCAACCATCTCTGACATCAAGCTCATTATCCAAGATAATGGCTGTGGAAGCTACAAGCTCCCTAATAATGCCTTTGTGGTAGGAGAGTTACCACAATCTCCTAGATTACGAGGACGACTGCAAATAAATGAAGCCTCCACATCCCAAACATCTCCTGAAAACTATCCCACCTTTACAAGTTGGGGAGATCTTGGACAAGAAGTTATTGAGGTGGATCCATCTCATATGCTATACCAAGATGAAAGACTAGTAGCTAACTTACCAATGGATGAAAAAAACAAGGGTCTGCAAATGATGCTCATAATGGGCTACGATAGAAATCAAAGACTGGGACAAAATGACAATGGTCTCATAATACCTATCATGCCAGAGATGCAACCGATAACAAATCTTGGCCTTGGATGTACCCCTCCGAGCATAACCATACAAGGCCGAAGTCCTCTAGTTAGAACAGTTAACAACCATCCTCAGCCAACCCCAATAGAACTAAAATTGCCAGTGTCTATAGGTAGAGTCATAGATAACTTTACATTTGAGATAATTAACATTTGTAGTAGTAGTGATGATGAGGATCCCACACATAATTTACCTAGGCTATTCAAGGATACCACTCTTTGCATGATTAGTACCCTATCCTTTGAAACAGACCACCAAAATCATGAGATCTGCCTAGTATATCCCCAACTCATTGACTACAACCAACGGGGACCACCGGTTCTTGATACATTCAAAAATGATGAGGCACTCTCAAAATTCATGGGATTGTGGGATAACATTCTAGATGGGGATCACAAAGGAGGGTTTATAATGGAGTTGGACACACATGCCTATTATGAGGAAACGATTGAATCCTTTAGTCGCAAAAGTGAGAAATTAAGAATAATATCCAAGTCCTTGAGTGAAAATTACACTATGGCACTCTCTAACAAGAAAAAAGTAAAAATAAAGGACACATCCAATAGTGAAAACCTCTCTGAGGCACCCGAGGATGGGGGATTCAATCTTCCTTTAAGAGCTATTCATCAAGAAAAGTCAGCAGTCTTGGCAGAAAAATGCAATCCGGTCAACCTAGGAATAGAGGAGACCCCACATATCACATTCTATGCAGAATCACTACTATCAAAAGAGCAAGAGCTCCTAGCAGCATTCCTAAGGGAAAGACAAATAAAATTCACATGGAGTTATCTTGACATGCCAGGGCTTGATCCAAAGACTATAGTTCACCACTTAGCAGTGTATCCAGAAGCAAATCCTGTCAAGCAAAAGCTTCAAAAAATGCATCCTCAGATCACCCTATTAGTCAAAATGGAGCTTAAAAAGCTATTAGACATAGGATTTATCCAACCAATATATTATCTAGAATGGGTGTCAAACTTGGTACCTATTTCAAAACCTGACGAAAATATCAGAATTTGTACAAACTTCAGAGATTTGAACAAGGCATGTCCAAAAGATGACTTCCCACTTCCCAACATCGACATGATAGTAGACATGACAACTAGACATGAGATGTTGTCACTAATGGATGGATTCTCAGGGTACAATCAGATCATGATAGCTAAGGAGGACCAACATAAGATGACTTTCACTTGTCCATAGGGGACATATTGTTGGAACATGATGCCATTTGGCTTAAAGAATGTAGGAGCAACATATCAAAGGGCTATCACATTGATATTTCACGGCATGATCCATAAGAAAGTTGAAGACTATGTTGATGACATTCTAGCCAAGTCCAGAAAGAGAAAAGATCACATAGCAACCCTTAGTGCCATCTTTGACAGACTGGAGGAGTACAAGGTCAAACTAAACCCAAAGAAGTGCGTCTTCGGAGTACAATCAGGAAAGCTCCTAGGATATATAGTGTCAATGAGGGGTATAAAGGTGGATCCAACAATATTAAAAACAATTCTCGAGATGGAGGCACTGAAAACATTAAAACAACTGAGAGGTCTCCAAGGCATACTACAATCCATTCAAATATTCATAGCACAATAGGCAGACAAACAGAACCCATACTCTCACCTACTCCACAAGGGAGTAGTGTACAAATGGGATACCAAGAGTGAAGAGGCATTCAACAAAATCAAGGAATACCTACTGACACCACCAATCTTAATGCCACCAATCCCAAGAAAACCATTGATTCTATACATGTCAACAACAACAGCAACCCTTGGAGCTTTTTTAGCTTAGCATGATGAAAATGGAACAAAAAGGGCTATATATTACATCAGCAGGACAATGGTTGGGCATGAGCTAAACTATTCATTCACCGAGAAGGCATGCCTTGGAGTAGTGTTTGCATCACAAAAATTTAGACATTACATGTTGGCACATGAAATAAAACTCATCGCCAAAATCAATCCTCTTAAGTATCTACTATCAAAGGCAATGCTCACAGGAAGAATGGGAAAATGGGTGATGATATTATCAGAATATGACATCGAATATGTGGAGCGGAAAGCAATCAAAGGTCAAGTCATCATAGACTAGCTTGCAAAAGCACCAATCTATTATGAGAATCCTCTTGTCTTAGAGTTTCTAGATGAATCCATTTTCAATCTCAACGTAGCTGACCACTGGAAACTATACTTTGATAGCTCATACACACAACATGGGTCAGGAGCCGGTGTTTTCTTTATCACACCACAAGTGGACACATACCAATGTCCTACAAACTGGCATCTCCTTGCACCAATAACATTGTAGAATATGAGGCTTTGACCATAGGTCTCAAAATAGTAGTGCAGTGGAACATCATGGCTCTCAAAGTGTACGAAGACTCCCAATTGATCATAAATCAAGTGAACAATGAATACCAGACCAAGGACAACAAGCTCACTCCATACAAGAAATTGGTCGAGACTCTCAAAGAATCCTTCATCAAAATTACATTTGAGAAAATACCTAGAGCCAACAACAAAGCAACAGACGCCATGGCAACAATTGGGTCCCTACTTGACATCCCCAACAACGTTCCAAAATATGAATTCTTGATAGAGCAGCTTCTCGTGCCCACATTCGAGGTACCAGAATCAGAATTCATGTGTGAAATCATTGGTCCCAATGATCCTTGGTACCATGACATTTATACATACCTTTGAATAAGAGTCATACCCACTGACCTACCATCAAATCTAAACTAAACCTTTGTAAAAAAGGTATCTAGATTCACCATCCTAGGAGATACCCTATATCGTAGGAGCATAGAAGGAACCCTATTGCACTACTTAAATATTGAGGAGGCATTGACCGCTCTAACTAAAGTGCATAACGATATCTATGGTTCACACTTGAGTGGAATGACCATAGCTAAGAAATTTCTGAGGATGGGGTATTATTGGCCCACAATGGAATGAGAAGCACATGACTATGCTAGAAGGTGTCTACAATGTCAGTAGCATGGGGACCTCATCCATGCTCCAACTCAAGAGTTTCATCCTATCATCACACCATGGCATTTTTCACAATGGGGACTTGATCTCATTGAGAAAATCATGCCCACTTCATCTAACGGCCACAAATTCATGATAACTGCAACAGAGTACTTTACTAAGTGGGTGGAGGCCATACCCATGATGTACATAACTAGGAAGCAGATTTCAAAGTTCATCCTGAACTATCTCATTTGCCACTATGGTGTTCCACAAGCCATTATCTCAGATAATGGGACACCATTCAAGAATCAAGATGTCCATGACTTATGCAAAAAAATCAAAATCCAACATCGCTTCTCCACCCCATACTATCCCCAAGGCAATGGCCAAGTAGAAGCTACAAACAAGACCATTTTGAAAATGCTCAAGAAAATAGTCAATGACATAGGTCATGACTGGCATTTGCAACTTAATCCTACCCTTTGGTCCTATTGAACTAGTATCCTCACACCCACTAGTGCCACCCCTTTCTCCCTAGTCTATGGATCAGAAGCAGTACTCCCCATTGAGATCGATATCCCATCACTCAAGATATCACTGCAAAACCTCATCACAGATGAAGAGTATAGAGTATCAAGACTAAATGAGCTGGAGCTACTAGATGAGTGACATATAGATGCTTTGAATCATTTGCAAGTCTATCAGAATTTACTCAAAAGGATCTACAATAAGAAAATCAGAAGCAAGACGTTCCAAGTCAGAGAACTTATACTGAAGGAGAATCAAAAGAATATCCCAAACCCAAGCAGCAAAGGAAAGTTTGAACCTAATTGGTTGGGACCATTCATCATCACAACAAGTTACAAATCAAGGGCATATCAGTTATCAATACCTAAAGGGGAACCTCTGCAAGAGTCCATGAATAACTCTCATCTCAAAAAGTTTTATGCCTAAATCTTTCAAGGTATAGAACCAAAAAATCAAAAAAACTTAGAAAATGTCAAAAAAATGGTTACTTTGGCAAAACGGAAAACAGGTGTCTTGGTGACAACAAAAATTAAAAAGAAAAAAATCCAAAAAAATTAGAAAAAGGATTAAAAATAGTAAAGAGAAAAATCGTCCTCTAGTGAAAACCACTTTGGTGGCACTTTGGACAAGTACCTTGGTGAAAACCTAGAAAATAGGTGCCTTGTGTAAATAATTACTTTCCATCTGGACCAAGATATTCATGGCTTGTTCTACATCATCCATCTCCTATTGCATTCCATATCTCCATCCATCACCCATCCACCCACAGCTACACCATAGCTTGGTCTTGTTTTTGTATCATGATCCCTCATAGTACTACTCAGCCCATCCTTGAGGTTAGTTTTGCTTGCCTTTATCAGAGTAGTCTATTGCATCACGCTGGGGGCATGTTCTCATTAGATCAAATTTGTGTATATTCTTGAAGTCCTAAAATCAGAAAATTCAAAAATCCAAAAATATCAAAACATATCAAAATCCAAAATTAGGTCAAAAAGTTAATCAAAATGTCAAAAAAAAAGTCATCAAGTTGAACTACATCATCTCTGAGCTTGAATGTAGGCAAGGCTAATCTTTGATCATCCCCTGAGACACTTAGGTTAGTCCCTTAGGAGTCTGTCATAATAAGCTGACAATTCATCATGTATATCTTCATCTGTAAATCGGTCAAGTCATCAGTCGAACTATGTGGTCTCGGTGTGTATAATGTAGGAAAGGATAATCTATTGATGAGCCCCTGAGGCCCCTAGGATAGGTCTTTAGGTTAGTCTCTTGGTCAAAATTTTAGAAAATCCCAAAAACAATGGAAAATTGAAAATTAAAACATTTGAAAATCTCAAAAAATACCAAAAACAGCCTCAAAACATTGTAAAACTCCAAAAACATCCAAATATTTGAAAAAATCCATCAACCTCATCTCGCTTGCACCTACAATAACACCATTCATAATAAAATGATCGTCATCCTCAACCTTTGCTAAAATAGTTAGAAACAAGTCTAGCAGCTTAAAAGTAAAAGTCAAAAACGTCAAGTCTCAGGTTTAAGTTAGTACGTAAAAAAGTTGGTCAATTCTTTGTGTTGATAGTCCATCATCCAAATAGTCCCATATCAATCATCTGATAACATCATGTCCTAGGATGTATCCTTCCTACAAGGGGTATTATTTATCAGAAAGTGCACTTTGGATAAATGAAATGATGTGTCTCCATCCACTAACATGTCCTAGGATGTATCCTTCCTACAATGGGCATTATCTTTTGGCAATAGATTTGGTTCTTATCCTTAAAAACACATTCCCTTTTGGTTAGTGGTATTGAAGAACATCAACTTCTTTGTGTGCTTTATCTTTTTCTTTTGACTTATCTTATTGCACTCAGTCCAAGGACCTCTCGATGATATCCGAACAAAGGATTTAGAGAGATAGGAATGGGGCAACGATCATTATCCTTTTTTATTGCTATGCTTGTTGGACATTCTTGTAAAATAACCTTGAAAAATATTTTCTTTTTTAGATTGTATAGAGGATGTTTTGGACAGCTTGTTGACTATTGCATTGACTGGTTATACCTTTCTGTGTTTTGGTCAGAGATTTTTGAAACTTCTAAAGTGCATCTTAGCAAGGTTTTGTATGTCAAGTGTGAACAAGAATAATCCTATCTATTTGTTGAGTCAAATTCCATCACACTAAGTAAAATGCCATCCTGGTCCTTTATACCTTAATGCATCATGCTTATGCGTATTAACAAACATAAGGTAAGTGACCCTTTTAAAATCTCAATCCTTGATAAGAAAATCATCCATTTCTCATCATCATTTCATCATCATCATATTTCATAAAGTTGGCTTGTTGGATTCTCTTGTCATAATCTAATTTCTTCTTTTCCGCACTAACATCACATCATGAATGGTTAATCATCATCACCATCGTGCATCCATCCTACATCCACAAACCATCAGCATGCCACATATCATTCATATTATACATAATAGGAAACATCAATCATTTCACATGCATTGCATTTGCATCATCATCATAATATAGATTTGTTAGTCTAAGCATCTGCATAAAACACCCATTGCATAATCATAGCATATCACATCATCCATCATCACATCATATCATCATTTAAGTTGTTCAAGATAATATAGATTTGTTATTCTAAGCATCTTGAAATCATCTCATTTGCATCATCATCCATAACCATCCATTTTGAACCTCTTTATTGCAAGATCAACCCTCAAATACAATCTTTTCACTCAATCACTTGAGGGGAAAATGTACTAATGTACTTCTTTCCATTGGGGCAACTAAAAAAATTAGATTTTTTTTGAATTTTGATTGCTGCAAGTTATTCTTTGAACCAACGCAACAAGTACATTGCTTCAAAGAGGGGAAAAATATAGGCATGTAAAATATGCATACATTTCAATCCAATAATCAAATAACCTTCATGTAATCAAATCTAACATTTCATCCTTCAAATTAAATAAATCCACTTCATCATTACCTCATTTAAATAAATCAATCAAATACTAACATTTCATCTTTTATAAATCATTCCCTAGATTCATATTCCTTAAATTAATCAACCTTTATCTTGCATCATCCATTTAATTAAATAAACCAAGACTTTATTTAATTAAGTCTCAAAATTCATATTTCTCCCTCTTGATTTAAATAAATCAAAATATTTAAGTCAAGTGGGTCAAAATCAACTAATCATCACCTAAGTTAAGCTAATCCTGATTAACCTAATCTAACCACCCATCACATCCTCTAGCTTTATTCACTTGCACCAATAAATCATTTTAACTCATTTATAAATTCATCATTTTCTTTCAACTTGGCATAAAAATGGAATATTCCCTCAAGTTTGAAAATGAAGACAAGTTGACTTGTCCCTTCCAACATTGCAATAACTTCTCTCTTTCATGTCCCCCTCTCAACATTTAATTCACAAATTCAAATTTAAATCTCCCCCTCTTGGGCACATTGGCCAAAACTTTCACATTCCTCAACCTATGACAAGTTGACAAGTGGCCTCATCTCATTTGTCCAATCTTTATTCCACATTGCTCTCTTATGAGCATTCTTCCAATTTGAAAATCTATAAATAAGGGGTTGATTCTTCATCAAAATGATCTACACTCTCATGCAAAGTTACTCTCTTAAATTGAGAACTAATTTTTCTCTTCACCATTGCATTTCATCATTTGAGTTTTAGCAAGGATTGGGAAAGGGTCATTTGCACATTTGACACCAATCCACTATGGAATAGGTATATGTCATGTTTTTGCATGTCTTTTGATCCTTATTATTGTTGCATTTCTTGAACATTGACATGTTATTCCATAGAGGTATTCATAGATTTGCATGTGTAAACTAACCCTACTAATGAGTATTTGAGATGGTTCATTTGTAGATTTATAGTGCTTCACATAGAATGTGCTACATCTTTCAAATTCAAAAAAGTGTGAAATCGTTTAAGAATTATAGATTTTTTTCAATCAGCCTATTAATCAGGACTTTAGTAAGGATGTATGTATAAAATCAATAATAATTATTTATTTAATTCTAAAAAAAGTGTATCTTATATTTTTGGAAAGCTAACAATTTTCTCAATAAATCCTTTTCATTTCATCAAATTTGGATTAATAAAAAGAAATCAACCATTTTTGGTCATATCACCACTCTTTGGACCCCCATGATCCTGCACTCACCCAACACACACATAAGAATTAGGACTGGCGAAGCAAGCCAACGAGCTTACTAACTCAGTGAAATTGGAAACCTAGTGGGCTGTTTGAAAAAATGAGTCCAAGAAATGGGGTCTCATGTTGATGTGCATCACTGTAAGACACCATTTCTTGGACCTTTTTTTCAAACAACCCACTACCAAGTTCTAATTTCACCGAATTGGCAAGCTAGTTGGCCAATTTAGTGAAATTGGATAAGTAGTGGGCTATTTGAAAAAATGGGTCCAAGAAATGGGGTCTCACGGTTATGTACATCACTGTGAGACTCCATTTCTTGGACCCATTTTTTCAAATAGCCCACCACCATGCTAATTTCATGGTGATGTATCAAATTTCTTTTAGTGTTGACCAAGTTATGTTCCTGTAATATTCACTTGATTTGATTTGTAAAACCATTTTATTATTCCCTCCTTTGTTCCACATATAGATCTAAGCTTGTAGATGAATCATCAAATATTTTCATATTGTTTTGACTGTAATATTCACTTGATAGAAAGTGTCATA
Source organism: Sequoia sempervirens (assembly GCA_007258455.2). Taxonomy (NCBI): domain Eukaryota; kingdom Viridiplantae; phylum Streptophyta; class Pinopsida; order Cupressales; family Cupressaceae; genus Sequoia; species Sequoia sempervirens. The sequence continues at coordinate 18,279 of VDFB02267357.1, read as the reverse complement.
TGCATGTAGTGAAAAGTTGCAAAGGGGCACAACTTTCATTCTGTAACTAGTATGATCAAACTGACAGTTCCAATGCATCTATATGGGTACATTTAGGCTAGGCATGGTTCTCTTTTGCACCAAAATATGTTGAATCATTCTAAGCTATGTTCAGTCTAAGCTACGTTCATGTGGCATAGTTCCTTAAGAGTCTAAATTGCAAAAGGGAAACAATCTTTGATGGCCTATTAATTAGAGATTGTGTCGCATACAAGAATTCCATCTGAGGCATTAGGATCACATAGGGCTCCTCTACAATAAAATCTATTAGTTTTTGTTATCTTAGAGTCATTTTCCCATGGTGTCTAGTTTTCACTTGATGGAAAATGTGTCAAATGCAAGCAGTGTAAATTTGCAAAGTGGCACAAGGGTATGTGCAGGATCATCATGGAAAAACTAGGCCCTTAAGTGGTGAAGAATTTAGAAAAATTAGAGTTAGGAAACTTGACATAAAAATTTGAATAATTTATTTATATTATTTCAAAGATATGTAAGGATAGAATCTATAACAAATTGAATGTAGTTTCTAAACTACTAGGTTTATTTAATATCTATATATATTGGTGAAATTTTCAAATTTCAATGCAATAGCACTTAAATTTCAGGGAAAAAATAAGTAGGTGTATGTCTAACCACCCTAACCACAATAAAATAGTAATAATTTTTTATAAGATCTTAGATATAAGTAGAGGGCTCATGTCCTGATGTGACACATATTTTTTGTAAATTTTTTTATGTAAATAAATAATTATTAATTTTTTATTACAACTTTTAAAAAGTATAAAAACTTGTATGTCTAAACACCTTAACTTTGTCAAAAATTCATGAAATTCATTTTTTCTAATATTATAGTATGTGAATCATAGAATGTGATGCATGTTTCAGATTCAAAAAATGTGATACCATTTGAAAGATATAGATGTTTTCCAATCAACCTATCAATTAGGATTTTAGTCGTAATTCAAATAGAACATGAATAATAATTATTTACTAGCTTCAAAGTAAAGCATAATTTATATTGGTGGAAATCTTAGAATCTCCTTTAAAAACCCTTTTCGTTTCATCAATTTTGGGTGAAAAAAAGTCATTAGCCACATACCATACACATACCCATCATATCGCCAATTTTTGGCCCATCATGATCCTACACATACCCATAACTTTCATTCTACGACTCATAGGACCAAACAAACTATTCCAACACATTCATATGGGTATTTTTACACTAGGAATGGTCCTCTTTTGCAACCAAACATGTCGAATAACTCTGAGCTGCATTCAACCAACTCAATCCCTTAAGAGTCCAAAGTGCAAAATGGTTACAATCTTTGAAAAACTATTACTTAGAAACTTTGATGCTTACAAACTCTTAATTTAAGGCTACAAGATCACATTGGGCCCCTCTACAATAACAAAAAATTTCCTAGGTTTTTTCTATCTTGAAGTCATTTTTTCATGGTGATGACTTTTTAGATGAGGAAAAATTTGTTAAATGCATGTAGTGTAAAATTGCAAAGTGGTGCAACTTTTTTTCTGCAACTTCTATGACCAACTAGATTGTTCCAACACATCTAGATGGGTACGTTTACACAAGGCATGGTCCTCTCACACCAAAAAAGCTGAATAACACTGAGCTACATTCAACCAGCTCAATCCCTTTAGATGGCATGCAAAACAAAGAAAAAGAGAAAGATTCACACAATAGTTGACAAGTTTGAGTTTTCCACACCAAAAGCATATGATTGCAGGAAAGAGGAAATACATCTGGGTGTCAAAATAGTTTAGGAAAGCCTAAATTTTTTTGTTCTTGTATGAGTTGAGTTATAATCCAATTACTATGTGGATCTCATACTGACATTGAATTAATTATTATTAATATCTTGTGTTTATGTAACTTTCATATTCCTATTATGGCTCTAATCACCTATGAAAATGAGATATAAAAAGTAGAAAATGAAACAATAAAGCATACAAGAGCTATTAGAGGTTTGTATAGAGAAGGAATAATAGGTTACACTCTAAATATCTATCTTCCCTCTCCTCCTAGTGGTGCAGGAGCACCTGGGTAAATACTAGGTTTTCCTTGAAGTTTTGCTTGTAGTTATCTATTGTTTGTGTTGGTCTTGGTCATGTTGACCATTTGACCATTTTTTTTATCATTTGGGGAAGTGAGCTTAAACTTTTTCTTTTCTCATCAATGGGTTGCAAGGTGGTAAGTATGGATGGTTTTTTAAAGTCCCAATGTGTCTAGATTGCCAACCTTGTCAAAGGTTAGAAAAACACAGTGCATTTTCAAACACACACCTTTTGGTCGCTTTTGAGCTCGAAACAAAAAACCTAACTATTTCCTAGTAATGTAAAATGAATCTCTCGACATTGTTAGAGGGTTGGATGTTTTTGGCACATTGGCAATTTTTCTTGACAATAAGAGGAAGACAGTTTTCAGCATGCAATTTTCAGTTTTCCTGTTTCTTGTTATTTTTTGCAAGATAATGAATTGAACAGGGGTCTTGAAACATTCAGCATGTAGTGTGGTTTTCTTTAAAGCATTGTATCAGTGTAGAAGTTATCTCATATTCATTTTCAGAGTCTTGTATTTGTTGTGTTTTTCTTTATATATTAGTTATGTCTGGTAAATCATAGGAATAATGGGGTTTTAGCTGCATTGCCACTGTACTTAAGTATGGGTTCATTGGAAATGAAGATAGACTCCATTGTTTTACATAGATTAGAAGTAGGGATCTGTAGGTTTTTAAGCAGCATGCAAAGAGTCTAATTCCTAGGTGAGTAGACTATGCCCGGTTAAGAAAAGACAGTGTTTTGCACAGTCCTAACACAGGGGTGATGAATATTCATTCAATGCAAGGTGTATAAAGATTGCTGAGGACCTTACAAAGGTTTGACAGGAGGCAGGAGTCATCATCATTTCATTTGGTGGCTGGAGGAAGAAGACAATTCCCTGTGTGTTCAAGAAAAGGCTTAAAAAGCCCTAAATTTCTTAAAAATAGAGTTAACCCTGTGTATGGCCTGAGAAGGTCTGAAACCAAAAAAATATTGGAGTTCTCCAAATTTGAGCCAAGGTTCTTTCTTTGAGTTCTTGGTGTCCACCGAGCTGGAAGGTGTAATAACCTAAGACCCCGAGCTAAGAGACCTAATAGGGCTCAAGGGCTACAAGCCCTCCTAAAACCCTAACCTAGGGTTTTGAGGCAGCGATAGAGGAAAGAAGGTTTGTGCTAGGACAGGGACCTTTCCTAGACCTTTGATAGAGGTTTTTAAGCCAAATTAGCTAACTCACACCCCTGCAAGTTAGCTAGTCTTTAAGGTGAAGAATGGGAGGCTGGTTAGTCTTACAATTAAATGAGTATGTGAAGAAAGAGCACCAAGTATTGCTTGGTTAAAGCATTGTGAATGGTAGTAGGTCATTAGGATCAGGGTTCTACTACCAAGCTAGGACTTATAGGTCAGGTGAAAAAGATCCCTTAGAGTTCCCAAGGCAAGGATCTGTGAGTACTGAGATTGTGATCATCCCAATCCAACCCTTTCCCATCGATTGCATTAGAGCGTTGAAATATCGGGTGCCAACTTATATGTCAAAGGTTGAATCAAGTGAAACACCCAAAATGGTGACAAATGCATACTTAGCCAAGATGTTTTAAGAGCAAGAAGAGGATAACAAGTCTCTAAAGGAAAGAATGGAGTAGCTTGAGGAAACACTGAACAAGGTGAAGTTGGAAGGTAAAGTGCTAAAAGAAGAAGAGGTTGCAAAGGAAGAAAAAGTCCCTGAACCTGATCCTGTTATGGAGGAGGAGCCTTTCTTGAAGGCATTAAAAGCCCTGAGTGGAAAAGGACTTGAGGGAATACCACTATTCCATGGAAAGATGGATCCTGACGGTCACGGATCGATAGATGAATGAGAATCACTCAATGTGATGTGGAGTCACCGACAGTTAGAAAGTGAAAGTTGCAATTCAATATCGAGGATCGTACTTTGACATGGTGGAAATTTGTTCAGCCTGAAAGGGAGAAAGAAGGCAAGCAACCCATATCAACCTAGAAAGGAATGGTTGCTAAAGTGAAAGAAGCATATATGCTAGATGATTATGAGATCCAACTTCACAAGAAGAGGCAGAGTTTAAGACAAAAATTTCAAGATGTCAACACATATACTGAAGAGTTTCAGAAGCTTGGCTTGAGATCAAATGTGATAGAAGATGAGAGCCTAAAAGTGGCTAGGTACCTTAATGGTTTGAAGTGGAACATACAGGAAGAGATGGCTTTACTCAGTCCCAAGACAGTCCACCAATGTTATCAGCTGGCTATAAAGATTGAAGAGAGGAATAAAAGAAAGCATGATCAGTCCTCTAAGGGCAGAGGTAGAGGTAGAGATCAAAGAGGACAGCGTGCAGGTTACCAAGGAAGAGGTAATGATCAAAGAACCCAAGGAGAATCTAAGCTTACTGAGCATGGAGGTGAAACATCATCAAGAGGAGGATTTACTAGAGGAAGGGGACCTCAAGGAGGTTCAAATAGAGGAAGAGGAGCAAAGGCAGTAACCTTTACTTTCCATGATGAAATGTTATCATCAGACCAGCTAGGTCATCCAAATTTTATAGATGCCTAAGGAAGCTTTTCATCTAGTAAATGAGAAAAGAGAAGCGAGGCCAAGAGAGGACACCATGAGTGTCAAATCACCTAAGATCAGTCATATAGAATCAGAAGTAGGTGAAAATATGATGTTTAATAGAGTGTTGATCAGACAACCAGTCAAGGAAGAACCCAAGCAAAGGAGAGCTTTGTTTAGAGCAAGGTGCAAGATATTGGGAAAGGTATGCAAGGTCATTGTAGATTCTAGTTCTATAGATAATATCATCTCTGAGGAGGCAGTAACTAAGTTAAAATTGTAGAAGGTACCTCATATCAACCCTTACAAAGTCACATGGTTGAACAAAGGGCAGAGTGTTCTAGCAATGAGAAGGCTATGTGAAATTCCTAATCGAGGCTACAAAGACAAGCTGTTTTGATGGACTACCCATGATGCATGCTATAGTTTGCTTCTCGCAATATGGCAATAAGGACATAGGTGCTATATCATGGAAGGAGAATAATTAATGAATTCAAGAAGGATGGAAGAACCTTCAAGCTACAATCATTGATTGAGGATGATGAAGGGCAGTCCAAGGTTCCTAATATCATGTTGAGCAGTGGTAAAGAGTTCATCAAGGATCTACACCAATGGAATGAAGGCGTGGTCCTATCTCTGTCCAAAGAGGAAGAAAAATGAGAAGTTAGTCACACCTAAAAATAGCGTCCAGTTGGCTGCTAGAAAAGTACAAGAGCATAGTGAGTGATGGAACACCTGCAACTCTACCACCAAACAGAGCAATAAGTCATCAAATTGATTTCATACCTAGAGCCTCATTTCCTAACAAAGTAGCATACAATCTCACTCCTGAGCAGAACCAAGAGGTGGCTAGGAAAGTGGAAGAATTGTTGAGTCAAGGTCTAATTCAAAAGAGCGTCAGCCCTTGTGTAGTCCCAATTATTTTAGCAACAAAGAAAGGAAGTAAGTGGAGACTTTGTACTAATTCTAGAGCAATTAATAGGATCACTATTAGGTATAGATTCCCAATACCTAGAATTGAAGATCTAATTGATTGCCTTGGAGAAGCACAGTATTACACCAAGTTAGATCTTAAGAGTGAGTATCACCAAATCATAATTAAGGAGGGTGATGAATGGAAGACAACTTTTAAGACAAATGATGGTTTGTATGAGGAAAAGTGATGCTATCATTTCAAATGCCCCTAGCAAGTTCATGAGATTAATGAATGAGGTGCTTAAGGATTTCACAGGGATTTTTGTGGTAGTCTACTTGGATGACATATTGATTTTCAGTAAGGCAGCAGAGGAACATTTGAAACATGTGGAGATGGTTCTTAAAAGGCTACAAGAAGAAGAAGAAAATCAATCTCTAGAAGTGAGCTCTTCTGTGTCTCTGTATCTAGGCCGAGGGTATCCCACAAACCTCAAGATGGATCCAAGCAAGGTGGAAGCTGATCCAAATTGGCTTGGCACCAACCACAATGAGGGTGAGTTTCCGGTTTATTTTACTTTTATAGGAAGTTCATAAGGAATTTTAGTGGTATATGTGCACCGATGTTAGATACAATCAAGGGTGGCTAGAAAACAAAGTTTAAGTGGACTTTAGAGGCTGATAGAGGGTTTGAAAAGCTGAAACAAGAGGTAGCAACCCAACCTATACTTTTGCCTGTTTTGAGTGTTATTCAAGGCCTGAGTGAGCGTGCAAGTGGAGTAGCAGTAGGAGGAGTACTTAGTCAAGAAGGTAGGCTTGTAGCCTTCTTTAGTGAAAAGCTCAATGAAGCCAAGAAAAAATACTCCACCTATGATCTAGAATTATATGCTTTAGTGCAGTCCCTTAGGAAGTGAGGCATTATTTGTTACCCAAAGAGTTTGTGGTTTTGCTAGTATAAACGCACTCCAATTATATCAACACCCAAGAGAAGTTAAGTACAGATACTGGAATGGAGGAGTATATCCAAGCTTTACATTTACCTTTAATATTAAGCACAAGAAGGAAAAAGGAAACAAAAGTAGTATGCATTATGGAGAATGTTGACAGTCCAAGAGATACAGTTGAAAAGCATTGGATTAGAGAGTTTCAAAGATCTCTATGGTGAGGATGAAGATTTCTCAGAAGCCTACAAGGTATGTTCAAATTTTGAAAATCATTTTCATAGTCAATATGTTGAGTATACACTACAAAATGGATTGTTATTCAAGGGCAATCTGTTATGTGTCCCAAGAGGATCAATGAGGGAAAATATGATCCAAGAGAAACACAATGGCAGTCTTAGTGGGCATTTTGGTATTAACAAAACTTTAGAGCTTGCACAAAGATTTTATTACTGGCCTAAGTTAGCAAGAGATGTCAGAAAATATGTAGAACAGTGTGTTGTTTGCATGAAATCCAAAGGGGCAGGTAGCAATGCTGGGTTGTATCAGCCCCTGCCTATTCCTAATAGACCATGGGAGTGTGTGAGCATGGATTTTTTGGTAGGTCTTCCTAAGACCAAAATTGGATTTGATAGTATTTATGTAGTTGTGGACAGATTCAACAAGATGAGTCACTTTATTCCTTGCAAGACTACACATGATGCAAGTTATATTGCCCATCTCTTTTTCAGGGAAGTTGTAAGAATCCATGGATTGCCATTGAGCATTGTATCAGATAGGGATCTGAAGTTCATGAGCCATTTTTGGAAAACACTATGGAGCAGATTGGGAACAAATCTCTCATTTGGATCAGCTTACCATCCTCAGACCGATGGTCAAACAGAGGTGGTTAACAAAGTGTTAAGTAACCTATTGAGGTGCTTGAAAAAGGAATATGGATAGACATGGGATATGGTAATTTCTCAAGCTGAGTATGCTTATAATGATAGTGTGAACAGAACTACAGGGAAAAGTCCATTTGAAGCTGTGTATGGGATACACCCAAGAGGATTTTGTGAAATCAGAGACCTTGGAGCAATGGAGAATAGGAGTGGACATGCAGAAGACTTCACTTAGACCATGAAGGAGATTCATTAGTAAGTTAAGAAGACAATAACAGTAGCAACACAAAAATTGAAAGATAAAGTTGATGTGTCAAGGAGAGATGTGCAGTTTGCAGTAGGTGACTATGTTATGGTCCATCTTAACAAATCAAGGTTGTAGAAGGGCATGTCAACCAAAATTCAGATGAAAAGAGTGGGACCATGCAAGGTGTTGGCCAAATACAGCAATAATGCATACAAGGTAGAATTACCATCAGATTTGGGCATATCTCCAGTTTTTAGTGTTGCTAATTTAATCAAATACAATGATCAGTCAATGATGATGGTCAGAACAGCAAGGAAATCTTCCAAGACATTAGCAACATGGCCATACCTACTCAGGACAAGCCTCAGGCAAAAAAGATATTGGACTCAAGGGTGAAGAAGACCACAAGACACAAGGTGTACATGGAACACCTCATCAAGTGGAAGACCAAGCCTGAATCTGAGGCTACTCGGGTGGATGAAGCTGATTTTAAAAAGTAGGGCATTGACGTATCCTTACTCACTCCTTCCAATCTTTCATGTTTGAGCTAAGAGGGGGAGAATGGTGCAGGAGCACCTGGGAAAATACTAGGTTTTCCTTGAAGTTTTGCTTGAAGTTATCTTTTGTTTGTGTTGGTCTTGGTCATGTTGACCATTTGACCATTTTTTTTTATCATTTGGGGAAGTGAGCTTAAAATTTTTCTTTTCTCATCAATGGGTTGCAAGGTGGTAAGTATGGATGGGTTTTTAAAGTCCCAATGTGTCTAGATTGCCAACCTTGTCAAAGGTTAGAAAAACATAGTGTGTTTTCAAACACACACCTTTGGGTCGCTTTTCAGCTCGAAACAAAAAACCTAACTGTTTCCTAGTAATTTAAAAGGAATCTCTCAACATTGTGAGAGGGTTGGATGTTTTTGGGACATTGGCAATTTTTCTTGAGAATAAGAGGAAGACAGTTTTCAGCGTGCAATTTCTAGTTTTCCTATTTCTTGTTATTTTTTGCAAGATAATGAATTGAATAGGGGTCTTGAAATGTTCAACATGTAGTGTGGTTGTCTTTAAAGCATTGTATTAGTGTAGAAGTTATCTCATATTCATTTTTAGAGTCATGTATTTGTTGTGTTTTTCCTTATATATTAGTTTTGTCTGGTAAATCATAGGAATAATGGGGTTTTAGCTGCATTGCCACTGTACTTAAGTAGGGGTTCATTGGAAATGAAGCTAGACTCCATTATTGTAAATAGATTAGGAGTAGGGATCTATAGGTTTTTAAGTAGAATGCAAAGATTCTAATTCCTAGGTGAGCAGACTATGCCCGGTTAGGAAAAGATAGTGTTTTGTGCAGTCCTATTGCAGGGGTGATGAATATTCATTCAATGCAAGGTGTATAAATATTGTAGAGTACCTTACAAAAGTCTGATCAGAGGCAGGAGTCATCATCATTTCATTTGGTGGCTGGAGGAAGAAGATAGTTCCCTGTGTGTTCAAGAAAAGGCTTAAAAACCCCTAAATATCTTAAAAACAGAGTTAAACCCGTGTACAGCCTAAGAAGGTCTGAAACCACAAAAATCTTGGAGTGCTCCAAATTTGAGCTAGGGTTCTTTCTTTCATTTCTTGGTGTCCACCAACCTGGAATGTGTAATAACCTAAGACCCCAGGCTAAGAGAACTAATAGGGCTCAAGGGCTACAAGCCCTCCTAAAACCCTAACCTAGGGTTTTGAGGTAGCGATAGAGGAAAGAAGGTTTGTGCTAGGACAAGGACCTTGCCTAGACCTTTGACTGAGGTTTTTAAGCCAAATTAGCTAACTCACACCCCTGCAACAAGGTTGGGAAGAATGGGAGGTTGGCTAGTCTTTAAGTGAATTAAGGGTTAGATGGTGAATGTGAAGAAAGAGCACCAAGTATTGCTTGGTTAAAGCATTGTGAATGGTAGCAGGATTGGTTAGCAAGACCAAGCATTCTATTACCAAGCATAGGACTTATAGGTCAAGGTGAAAAAGATCCCTTAGGAGTTCTCAAGGCAAGGACTCAGAGCATTGAGATTGTGACTATCTCAATCCAACCCTTTTCCTATCACCTAGCTTTATCCCTTTTAAATTATTCCTTGGATTTCATATTGAATTAGAACATAAGTAAATGATACATCATTGGTGAATCATTTTTTGAAATAATTAAGTTGTTTAGCATCAACTAATAAAGTCGTCTATCATCAACTAATAAATTTTTTTAGCATCAATCAATAAGTGTTCAAGATAAACCATGAAGGAGAACAATAAACAATGCTAGGGATAACCAATTAATAAGTATACACATGAATAAGTGAAGAAAATGCACTTAAATACATGTAAGCCTTGAAGTATACACATAAATACATAGCATGCACATTAATAAAAAGTATATGAATGAATACAAGGTATACACATGAAAACACATAAGTCACAAAGTATTCATTGGACTACATGTCAATCACAAAGTATACACATAATTTTCAAAGTATACACTTGAATACATGTAACTCATATCTATTGAACCATGAATTTATAATGTGAATATGGACACCCCATCAATAAGAAAGATGTGTATTAACCAAATAGCTATGTAGGCATACATCAATATACGTCAATATAAGTATAAAATATATACAAAATAGTCATATAGGCTTACAAGAATTCCATATAGGCATACAATGTCAAGTATATATACATAAAAACATGTCCAAAAATACTATACAAGCATCCAACAAAGGGATTTGGAATCAAAAGTTATTGCTCTCAAGGCTCTGAAACTATCTCTTCTTTGTTGGTTGGCTTGAGGATAAGTCATCACTTATCATCGGCGTTGAGAAGTGATCCACCCTCTTAAGGTTTTAGTTTTTATCAAGCCTTATATGTTATAAATAATAAGTAAATACATTAATATAGAAATTAAGATTATAAAATATGATATATTAATAAAAGAATCACTTTCACTCTAGATGATCCATTCTTGAGGAACATTATCATGCCCATGTTATGTCAGGTTAAAGCCCTATAGGAACTATCAAAAGAAAAATTAAACAATGAACTGGTCAATGGTTTGATTTTTTCAATAATAATTATATAAATAAATGTAAATTGAAATTAGCACTCACCACCCTGTAGAGGTATTGAGATTTATAGTATAAGAAACACAAAACACCATTTCCTATTAAAACAAATATTTTAGGACTAGGAATACTATGTCTCATTTCAATTAGGGTCTTTCGCCTAATGGAAAGAAATAGATCCCACACCCAACATCTAGGGGTTCACTCAAATTATGTAATTTATGTTGTTTATGTGATTAAATAAGATGATCTAAGTGCTATTATATGAACTAATTGATTAATTAAAATTGCAAAACCTAAGAAATATGACTTGTTTGATAACACATTCTGTAATGCAAAATCACCTAAAAACGGATGGAAAACTGCAACAGAAATGAATCAAATTGAAAGTGTGAACCTAGAACCTTGAAGAGGACTAGAAATTTCTACTAAAACACTATTGATGCTGATTTTTAGGTCTCGAGGGACTCATTCGCCATTTTGGGTGAATCAGTCCCAGTTCTGCCAAACTGTACTAGAACCTATTTATGACAAAAGGGTATCTAAAAATTTAAAAATATAAAAACTGACCTTGGGATGTGACTCATTCACCACCCATGGTGAATGAGTCCACTTTTGAATTTCTGGATTCTCAAAGGTGGATTCCAAAGCTTCTGATCTACACTTTGATGCCCTATAGATGAATAGATGAATAGATGGGACTAATTTTCCACTAATGGTGAATGGGTCCCACAAGGGCCATTTCTTCTAGCTGGAATGCCAAGAAGTAATAAAATTAGGCTTATATGATGACTATGTCAGTTATTTGATCAAATTATGCCTTGGGATGCACAATATGGGTTAATAGGGGCCTATTAGTGATGACTTAAATGCCAAATAGGACTTGGTACATATAAATCAATGTGAAAGTATGATTTAATACAGTTTACAACACTAAAATTTGGTCCACATAGCCTAGGAAGGCACAAAAATCAATGTGAATGTGCAAGACACATTACAACACTAATTTAACATTAAGTTTATTTTAGAAACCTTCTAGATTCATGAAGTGATGTTATTAAACATATTTTATAGTGTTAAATTAAGAGGGAATGGGTTTATTAAGTCTAGAAAAGTGTGAAAATATCTTACAACACTTTACAAAACCTTTACAAGATGTCGTTAAAAACATGTTATTCAATTTATAAGGGTCCAAGGCCTAGTGTGGATGAATAAAATGCCTCAAAACACTAGATTATGATCTCATTGAGTCCATTTTATCATGAATTAATCCCATGTCAAGAAAAGGATCCTTTTTTCTACAACACACCTATGAACATCTAGAGGTGTTTCTGTTTGCAACATCTAAATATAAAATAATAAATTATTCAATCATAAAAACTACAATAGTGATGCATGTCATGGCTTATAATGTATGAGATAATGAAAACAAATTGAGTACTTATTGAACTATTTATTTCTTACTATCATGCTAACTATTTTCCCTATCCATAGCTTGTTCGAATTCACCATTTTTAGGATTTTACCCAAAGTAGCAAGGTAGTGAACCATTTCATAAAATGCTTTGGTAGATATGTACAAAAACTTTGGTAGCATAGAGAAGGAAGTGAATTGTTTAAAAAATGCCTCAAAGAAATGAGGTCTCATGGTGATGGAATTCCATTAAAAATAAATGTTCCATTTTATTCCATCACCATGAGACCACATTTCTTTGAGGAATTTTTTTCAAACAATTCATTTCCTTCTCTATGGTATAATTTTGGGATGGGGTAAATGGTATAGTGTGGTCTTGGTTATGATATGGAGGGAAATCATGACATGAAGAGGGAGGGGTGGGTATATGAACAATTGGAATAAAAGGTGGAAGGTTCAATGGATTGGTAAATTGAGGATGAGGATGAGGACCTTGAAAAGAATTTGGAGGAAATTTTTGGCTAAAGGTTTGGTTCCTATTCTTTAGGTACTGAGATATTTGAAAAAAATGCCTCAAATAAATGTGGTCTTATGGTGATGGAATGTCATTCCATCACCATGAGACCACATTTTTTCAAGGCATTTTTCCGAAATACTCACTTCCTTGTCTATGCTATTGCTTACTATCATGCTTCAATGATAGATTTTTTCCAAGCATCCATAGTTTGTTGGAAAGCACCTATTTTAGGCTTTTAGCCATAGTAGCAAGGAAGTGAGTAGTTTTATTAAATGTTGTGGTAGAAATGTATGGAAAATGTGGTAGCATAAAAAAGGTAGTGAGCTATTTGAAAAAATGCCTCAAAGAAATGTGGTCTCATGGTGATGGAATGCCATTCCATCACCATGAAACCACATTTCTTTGAGGGATTTTTTCAAACTACTCAATGCCTTGTCTATGCTATTGCTTACTATTATGCCTTGATTTATTTTTTGCAAGAATTTATAGTTTGTTGGAAAGCGCCTTTTTTATGCTTTTATCCATAGCAGCAAGGAAGTGAATAGTTTGACAAAATTATTTGGTAGACATATATGGAAAATGTGGTAGAATAGAAAATTCATTGATATATTTCAAAAAAATTCCTCAAAGAAATTTGGTCTCATGGTGATGGAATGGCATTCCATCACCATGAGACCACATTTGTTCGAGGCATTTTTTCAAACTACTCACTTCCTTGTCTATGATATTGCTTACTACTATGCTTTGATAGATTTTTTCCAAGCATCCATGCTTTGATAGATTTTTTCCAAGCATCCATAGTTTTTTGGAAAGCACCTTTTTTAGTATTTTAGCCATAACATCAAGGAAGTGAGTAGTTTGATAAAATTATTTGGTAGACATGTATGGAAAATGCGGTAGCATAGAAAAGGTAGTGAGCTATTTGCAAAAATGCCTCAAAGAAATGTGGTCTCATGGTGATGAAATGGCATTCCATCACCATGAGACCACATTTCTTTGAGGAATTTTTTCAAACTACTCACATTCGTGTCTATGATACTATTTATATTATACTTTGATAGATTTTTTTGCAAGAATCCATAGTTTATTGGAAAGCACCTATTTTACGATTTTAGCCATAGCAGCAAGGAAGTGAGTAGTTTGATAAAATGCTTTGTAGACATGTATGGAAAATGTGGTAGCATAGAAAAGGCGATGATTTATTTGAAAAAGTGCCTCAAATAAATGTGGTCTCATGGTAATGGAATGGCATTCCATCAGTGCCATGATATGACATTTCTTCGAGGAACTTTTTCAAACCACTCATTGCCTTGTCTATGCTATTGCTGACTATTATGCTTTGATAGATTTTTCCAAGCATCCATAGTTTTCTAGAAAGCACCTATTTTCAAATTTTAGCCATAGCAACAAGGAATTTAGTAGTTTGATAAAATGATTTGTAGACATGTATAGAAAATGTGGTAGCATAGAAAAGGTGGCAAGTTATTTGAAAAAAATCCTCAAAGAAATTGGGTCTTATGGTTCACCATGAGAGCGCATTTCTTTGAGGCATTTTTTCAAAAAAATCATTGTGTTGTCTTTGCTATTTCTTGGTATTATTCTTTCATAGAATTTTTCCAAGCATCCATATCATATAAAAGTTAGTGAACTATTTGAAAAAATGCCTAAATAAAAAGTGGTCTCATGGAATGTCATGACATTAAAATACAATTGGCAACTGCTCCTAGTTATTACTTATGCTATGTGAAATAATTGCATCATTGCTTATGTTGACTTTCTAAACAACTATATTGTAATTGAAATATTTTTATCTATCTTCCCTCTCCTCCTAGTGGTGCAGGAGCACCTAGGAAAATACTAGGTTTTCCTTGAAGTTTTGCTTGTAGTTATCTTTTGTTTGTGTTGGTCTTGGTCATGTTGACCATGTGACCATTTTTTTTATCATTTGGGGAAGTGAGCTTAAACTTGTTCTTTTCTCATCAATGGGTTGCAAGGTGGTAAGTATGGATGGGATTTTAAAGTCCCAATGTGTCTAGATTGCCAACCTTGTCAAAGGTTAGAAAAACACAGTGTGTTTTCAAACACACACCTTTTGGTCCCTTTTGAGCTTGAAACAAAAAACCTAACTATTTCCTAGTAATGTAAAATGAAGCTCTCAACATTGTTAGAGGGTTGGATGTTTTTGGGACATTGGCAATTTTTCTTGATAATAAGAGGAAGACAGTTTTTAGCGCGCAATTTCCAGTTTTCCTGTTTCTTGTTATTTTTTGCAAGATAATGAATTGAACAGGGGTCTTGAAATGTTCAGCATGTAGTGTGGTTGTCTTTAAAGCATTGTATTAGTGTATAAGTTATCTCATATTCATTTTCAGAGTCTTGTATTTATTGTGTTTTTCTTTATATATTAGTTATGTCTGGTAAATCATGGGAATAATGGGGTTTTAGCTGTGTTGCCACTGTACTTAAGTATGGGTTCATTGGAAATGCAGCTAGACTCCATTTTTGTACATAGATTAGGAGTAGGGATCTGTAGGTTTTTAAGCAGCATGCAAAGAGTGTAATTCGTAGGTGAGTAGACTATGCCTGGTTAAGAAAAGACAGTGTTTTGCACAGTCCTAACAAAGGGGTGATGAATATTCATTCAATGCAAGGTGTATAAAGATTGTAGAGGACCTTACAAAGATCTAATAGGAGGCAGGAGTCATCATCATTCATTTGGTGGCTGGAGGAGGAAGATAGTTCCCTGTGTGTTCAAGAAAAGGCTTAAAAACCCCTAAATTTCTTAAAAATAGAGTTAACCCTGTGTACGGCCTAAGAAGGTCTAAAACCACAAAAATAGTGGAGTGCTCCAAATTTGAGCCAGGATTCTTTCTTTGAGTTCTTGGTGTCCACCGAACTGGAAGGTGTAATAACCTAAGACACCGGGCTAAGAGACCTAACAGGGCTCAAGGGCTACAAGCCCTCCTAAAACCCTAACCTAGGGTTTTGAGGCAGCGATAGAGGAAAGAAGGTTTGTGCTAGGACAAGGACCTTTCCTAGACCTTTGACAGAAGTTTTTAAGCCAAATTAGCTAACTCACACCTCTTCAACAAGGTTGAGAAGAATGGGAGGTTGGCTAGTCTTTAAGTGAATTAAGGGCTAGATGGTGAATGTGAAGAAAGAGCACCAAGTATTGCTTGGTTAAAGCATTGTGAATGGTAGTAGGCTTGGTTAGCTAGACCAGGGGTTCTATTACCAAGAATAGGACTTATAGGTCAGGGTGAAAAAGATCCCTTAGGAGTTCTCAAGGCAAGGACTCAGAGCATTGAGATTGTGACTATCTCAATCCAACCCTTTTCCTATCAGATTTATATTAGAACAGTGAAATATTTGGGAAAGCAGCTTATATGTCAAACGTTGAATCAAGTGAAACACCCAAGATGGTGACAAATGCATACTTAGCCAAGATGTTTTAAGAGCAAGAAGTGGATAACAAGTCTCTATAAGAAAGAATGGAGTAGCTTGAGGAAACACTGAACAAGGTGAAGTTGGAAGGTAAAGTTCCAAAAGAAGAAGAGGTTGCAGAGGAGGACAAAGTCCCTGAACCTGACCCTATTTTGGAGGAGGAACCTTTCTTGAAGGAATTAAAAGCCTTGAGTGGAGAAGGACTTGAGATCTGGGATTGTTCTATGGGAAAGATGGATCTGATTTGGTCATGGGTGGATAGATGGAATGGAGAATCACTCTAAATGTGATGGAGTCACTGACACTCAGAAAGTGAAGGTTGCAAAATCAAGGTTGAGGGGATCAGCCTTGACATGGTGGAAATTTGTCCATACTGAAAGGGAGAAAGAAGGCAAGCAACCCATATCAACCTAGAAAGGAATGGTTGCTAAGGTAAAGGAAGCATATATGCCAGATGATTATGAGATCCAACTTCACAAGAAGAGGTAGAGTTTAAGACAAAAAGATCAAGATGTCAACACCTATACTGAAGAGTTCCAGAAGCTTTGCTTGAGATCAAATGTGGCAGAAGATGAAAGCCTAAAAGTGGCTAGGTACCTTAATGGTTTGAAGTGGAATATTCAGGAAGAGATGAACTACATTAAAGGCAGATCCACACCAATATTTCCTCCGGAAACGCCTAAAGATTTGAAAGAGAGAGGAATAAAGGATTAAGTCCTCTAAGGGTAGGAAGAGTGAGATCAAGAGGACGGTGTGGGAGGTTGCAAGGAAGAGGTAATGATCAAAGGAACCGAATTGGAATCTGAAACACGAGACATGGAGGTGAAACATCTTCAAAGGGAGGTTGAGTGGGGAAAGAGGACCTCAAGGGGGTTCAAATAGAGGAAGAGGAGCAGGAAAAAGTAACTCCTACTTTGCCACCATGAAATGTTATCACTATAATCAGCTAGGTCATCTAGCTTATAGGTGCCCGGAGAAAGCTTCTTCATCTAGCAATGAGAAAAGAGTGGCCTATGCACAAGATGACACCATGAGTGTCAAATCACTTGAGATTAGTCATATAGAATTAGAAGTAGGTGAAAATCTGATGTTCAATAAATCTTGTCAGACTAAGGTCAAAAGGAGAGGCAAGCAAAGGAGAGCTTTGTTTAGAGCAAGGTGCAAGATATTGGGAAAAGTATGCAAGGTCATTGTAGATTCTGGTTCTAGAGATAATATCATCTCTGAGGAGGTAGTAACTAAGTTAAAATTGTAGAAGGTACCTCATACCAATCCTTACAAGGTCACATGGCTGAATAAAGGGCAGAGTGTTCTAGTGAATGAGAAGGTTACAGTGGAATTCTCAATTGGAGGCTACAAAGACAAGCTGATTTGTGATGTACTACCCATGGATGCATGCCATATTTTGCTTGGCAAGCCATGGCAATATGACATAGGTGCTATATATCATGGGAAGAAGAACACCATTGAGTTCAAGAAGGATGAAAGAACCTTCAAGCTGCAATCATTGATTGAGGATGATGAAGGATAGTCCAAGGTTCCTAATATCATGTTGAACAGTGGTAAAGAGTTCATGAAGGATCTACACCAAGGGAATGAAGGTTATGTGGTCCTAATGCAGTCCAAAGAGGAAGAAAAGGCTAAGAATATAGTCATACCTAAAATAGTTCAAAGGCTGCTAGAAAAGTACAAGAGCATAGTGAGTGATGGAACACCTGCAACTCTACCACCAAAGAGAGCAATAAGTCATCAAATTGATTTCATACCTAGAGCATCATTTCCTAACAAAGCAGCATACAAGCTCACTCCTGAGCAGAACCAAGAGGTGGCTAGGAAAGTGGAAGAATTGTTGAGTCAAGGTCTAATTCAAAAGAGCGTCAGCCCTTGTGCAGTCCCAATTATTTTAGCAACAAAGAAAGGAGCTAAGTGGAGACTTTGTACTAATTTTAGAGCAATTAATAGGATCACTATTAGGTATAGATTCCCAATACCCATAATTGAAGATCTAATTTATTGCCTTGGAGAAGCACAGTATTACACCAAGTTAGATCTTAAGAGTGAGTATCACCAAATCATAATTAAGGAGGGTGATGAATGGAAGACAACTTTTAAGACAAATGATGGTTTGTATGAGTGGAAAGTGATGCCATTTGGCCTCTCAAATGCCCCTAGCACGTTC
>VDFB02267356.1:0-58795 GCA_007258455.2 Sequoia sempervirens | reverse complement strand
AAAATTCCATATAAGCATACAATGTCAAATATATACAATACAAAATATGTCCAAAAATACCATACAAGCATCCAACAAAGGGATTTGGAATCAAAAGTTATTGCTCTCCAGGCTCTTGAAACTATCTCTTTCTCTTTGTTGGTTGTCCGGATGGTGATAAGTCTATCACTTATTTACTCTAAGGTTGAGGAGTGATCCTGCTACTCCTCCTAAGGTTTAGTTTTTGATCAAGCCTTATATGTTACAATAATAAGTAAATACATTAATATATAGAAATTACATTATAAAATATGATATATTTAACAAAACAATCACTTACCACCTCTGGTGATGAGCTTCTCCTTGAAATATTCTCATGCCCATGTTATGCTGTGCTAAAGCCCTATAGGAACCATCAAAAGAAAAATTAAACAATGAATCAATAATGGTTTGATTTTTCACTAACAATTATAGCAACAAATGTAAATTGAAATTTAGTAATCTACCTCATACCCTTGTGAGAGGCATTGAGGATTCTATAGCATAAGAAACACCAAACACCATTTCCCTATTAAAACAAATATTTTAGGGACTAGGAATACTATGTCTCTTACTCAATTTGGGTCTTTCGCCTAATGGAAAGAAATAGATCCCACACCCAACATCTAGGGGTTCACTCAAATTATGTAATTTATGTTGTTTATGTGATTAAATAAGATGATCTAAGTGCTATTATATGAACTAATTGATTAATTAAAATTGCAAAACCTAAGAAATATGACTTGTTTGATAACACATTCTGTAATGCAAAATCACCTAAAAACGGATGGAAAACTGCAACAGAAATGAATCAAATTGAAAGTGTGAACCTAGAACCTTGAAGAGGACTAGAAATTTCTACTAAAACACTATTGATGCTGATTTTTAGGTCTCGAGGGACTCATTCGCCATTTTGGGTGAATCAGTCCCAGTTCTGCCAAACTGTACTAGAACCTATTTATGACAAAAGGGTATCTAAAAATTTAAAAATATAAAAACTGACCTTGGGATGTGACTCATTCACCACCCATGGTGAATGAGTCCACTTTTGAATTTCTGGATTCTCAAAGGTGGATTCCAAAGCTTCTGATCTACACTTTGATGCCCTATAGATGAATAGATGAATAGATGGGACTAATTTTCCACTAATGGTGAATGGGTCCCACAAGGGCCATTTCTTCTAGCTGGAATGCCAAGAAGTAATAAAATTAGGCTTATATGATGACTATGTCAGTTATTTGATCAAATTATGCCTTGGGATGCACAATATGGGTTAATAGGGGCCTATTAGTGATGATTTAAATGCCAAATAGGACTTGGTACATATAAATCAATGTGAAAGTATGATTTAATACAGTTTACAACACTAAAATTTGGTCCACATAGCCTAGGAAGGCACAAAAATCAATGTGAATGTAGGGCACATTACAACTAATTTAACATTAAGTTTATTCAGCTCTCGATCATAAATGAATATCGCTTTCATATTAAAATAAAATCGAAATCGAGTTCATCATCCTCTTGATCCCGCTATTAGTCCGTCTGAGTGTGGATGAATAAAATGCCTCAAAACACTAGATTATGATCTCATTAAGTCCATTTTATCATGAATTAATCCCATGTCAAGCAAAGGGTCCTTTTTTCTACAACACACCTATGAACATCTAGAGGTGTTTCTGTTTGCAACATCTAAATATAAAATAATAAATTATTCAATCATAAAAACTACAATAGTGATGAATGTCATGGCTTATAATGTATGAGATAATGAAAACAAATTGAGTACTTATTGAACTATTTATTTCTTACTATCATGCTAACTATTTTCCCTATCCATAGCTTGTTCGAATTCACCATTTTTAGGATTTTACCCAAAGTAGCAAGGCAGTGAACCATTTGATAAAATGCTTTGGTAGATATGTACAAAAAATTTGGTAGCATAGAGAAGGAAGTGAATTGTTTAAAAAATGCCTCAAAGAAATGAGGTCTCATGGTGATGGAATTCCATTAAAAATAAATGTTCCATTGTATTCCATCACCATGAGACCACATTTGTTTGAGGAATTTTTTTCAAACAGTTCATTTCCTTCTCTATGGTATAATTTTGGGATGGGGTAAATGGTATAGTGTGGTCTTGGTTATGATATGGAGGGAAATCATGACATGAAGAGGGAGGGGTGGGGATATGAACAATTGGAATAAAAGGTGGAAGGTTCCATGGATTAGTAAATTGAGGATGAGGATGAGGACCTTGAAAAGAATTTGGAGGAAATTTTTGGCTAAAGGTTTGGTTCTTATTCTTTAGGTACTGAGATATTTGAAAAAAATGCCTCAAATAAATGTGGTCTTATGGTGATGGAATGTCATTCCATCACCATGAGACCACATTTTTTCAAGGCATTTTTCCAAAATACTCACTTCCTTGTCTATGATATTGCTTACTATCATGCTTCAATGATAGATTTTTTCCAAGCATCCATAGTTTGTTGGAAAGCACCTATTTTAGGCTTTTAGCCATAGTAGCAAGGAAGTGAGTAGTTTTATTAAATGTTGTGGTAGAAATGTATGGAAAATGTGGTAGCATAAAAAAGGTAGTGAGCTATTTGAAAAAATGCCTCAAAGAAATGTGGTCTCATGGTGATGGAATGCCATTCCATCACCATGAAACCACATTTCTTTGAGGGATTTTTTCAAACTACTCAATGCCTTGTCTATGCTATTGCTTACTATTATGCCTTGATTTATTTTTTGCAAGAATTTATAGTTTGTTGGAAAGCGCCTTTTTTATGCTTTTATCCATAGCAGCAAGGAAGTGAATAGTTTGACAAAATTATTTGGTAGACATATATGGAAAATGTGGTAGAATAGAAAATTCATTGATATATTTCAAAAAAATTCCTCAAAGAAATTTGGTCTCATGGTGATGGAATGGCATTCCATCACCATGAGACCACATTTGTTCGAGGCATTTTTTCAAACTACTCACTTCCTTGTCTATGATATTGCTTACTACTATGCTTTGATAGATTTTTTCCAAGCATCCATAGTTTTTTGGAAAGCACCTTTTTTAGTATTTTAGCCATAACATCAAGGAAGTGAGTAGTTTGATAAAATTATTTGGTAGACATGTATGGAAAATGCGGTAGCATAGAAAAGGTAGTGAGCTATTTGCAAAAATGCCTCAAAGAAATGTGGTCTCATGGTGATGAAATGGCATTCCATCACCATGAGACCACATTTCTTTGAGGAATTTTTTCAAACTACTCACATTCGTGTCTATGATACTATTTATATTATACTTTGATAGATTTTTTTGCAAGAATCCATAGTTTATTGGAAAGCACCTATTTTACGATTTTAGCCATAGCAGCAAGGAAGTGAGTAGTTTGATAAAATGCTTTGTAGACATGTATGGAAAATGTGGTAGCATAGAAAAGGCGATGATTTATTTGAAAAAGTGCCTCAAATAAATGTGGTCTCATGGTAATGGAATGGCATTCCATCAGTGCCATGATATGACATTTCTTCGAGGAACTTTTTCAAACCACTCATTGCCTTGTCTATGCTATTGCTGACTATTATGCTTTGATAGATTTTTCCAAGCATCCATAGTTTTCTAGAAAGCACCTATTTTCAAATTTTAGCCATAGCAACAAGGAATTTAGTAGTTTGATAAAATGATTTGTAGACATGTATAGAAAATGTGGTAGCATAGAAAAGGTGGCAAGTTATTTGAAAAAAATCCTCAAAGAAATTGGGTCTTATGGTTCACCATGAGAGCGCATTTCTTTGAGGCATTTTTTCAAAAAAATCATTGTGTTGTCTTTGCTATTTCTTGGTATTATTCTTTCATAGAATTTTTCCAAGCATCCATATCATATAAAAGTTAGTGAACTATTTGAAAAAATGCCTAAATAAAAAGTGGTCTCATGGAATGTCATGACATTAAAATACAATTGGCAACTGCTCCTAGTTATTACTTATGCTATGTGAAATAATTGCATCATTGCTTATGTTGACTTTCTAAACAACTATATTGTAATTGAAATATTTTTATCTATCTTCCCTCTCCTCCTAGTGGTGCAGGAGCACCTAGGAAAATACTAGGTTTTCCTTGAAGTTTTGCTTGTAGTTATCTTTTGTTTGTGTTGGTCTTGGTCATGTTGACCATGTGACCATTTTTTTTATCATTTGGGGAAGTGAGCTTAAACTTGTTCTTTTCTCATCAATGGGTTGCAAGGTGGTAAGTATGGATGGGATTTTAAAGTCCCAATGTGTCTAGATTGCCAACCTTGTCAAAGGTTAGAAAAACACAGTGTGTTTTCAAACACACACCTTTTGGTCCCTTTTGAGCTTGAAACAAAAAACCTAACTATTTCCTAGTAATGTAAAATGAAGCTCTCAACATTGTTAGAGGGTTGGATGTTTTTGGGACATTGGCAATTTTTCTTGATAATAAGAGGAAGACAGTTTTTAGCGCGCAATTTCCAGTTTTCCTGTTTCTTGTTATTTTTTGCAAGATAATGAATTGAACAGGGGTCTTGAAATGTTCAGCATGTAGTGTGGTTGTCTTTAAAGCATTGTATTAGTGTATAAGTTATCTCATATTCATTTTCAGAGTCTTGTATTTATTGTGTTTTTCTTTATATATTAGTTATGTCTGGTAAATCATGGGAATAATGGGGTTTTAGCTGTGTTGCCACTGTACTTAAGTATGGGTTCATTGGAAATGCAGCTAGACTCCATTTTTGTACATAGATTAGGAGTAGGGATCTGTAGGTTTTTAAGCAGCATGCAAAGAGTGTAATTCGTAGGTGAGTAGACTATGCCTGGTTAAGAAAAGACAGTGTTTTGCACAGTCCTAACAAAGGGGTGATGAATATTCATTCAATGCAAGGTGTATAAAGATTGTAGAGGACCTTACAAAGATCTAATAGGAGGCAGGAGTCATCATCATTCATTTGGTGGCTGGAGGAGGAAGATAGTTCCCTGTGTGTTCAAGAAAAGGCTTAAAAACCCCTAAATTTCTTAAAAATAGAGTTAACCCTGTGTACGGCCTAAGAAGGTCTAAAACCACAAAAATAGTGGAGTGCTCCAAATTTGAGCCAGGATTCTTTCTTTGAGTTCTTGGTGTCCACCGAACTGGAAGGTGTAATAACCTAAGACACCGGGCTAAGAGACCTAACAGGGCTCAAGGGCTACAAGCCCTCCTAAAACCCTAACCTAGGGTTTTGAGGCAGCGATAGAGGAAAGAAGGTTTGTGCTAGGACAAGGACCTTTCCTAGACCTTTGACAGAAGTTTTTAAGCCAAATTAGCTAACTCACACCTCTTCAACAAGGTTGAGAAGAATGGGAGGTTGGCTAGTCTTTAAGTGAATTAAGGGCTAGATGGTGAATGTGAAGAAAGAGCACCAAGTATTGCTTGGTTAAAGCATTGTGAATGGTAGTAGGCTTGGTTAGCTAGACCAGGGGTTCTATTACCAAGAATAGGACTTATAGGTCAGGGTGAAAAAGATCCCTTAGGAGTTCTCAAGGCAAGGACTCAGAGCATTGAGATTGTGACTATCTCAATCCAACCCTTTTCCTATCAGATTTATATTAGAACAGTGAAATATTTGGGAAAGCAGCTTATATGTCAAACGTTGAATCAAGTGAAACACCCAAGATGGTGACAAATGCATACTTAGCCAAGATGTTTTAAGAGCAAGAAGAGGATAACAAGTCTCTAAAGAAAGAATGGAGTAGCTTGAGGAAACACTGAACAAGGTGAAGTTGGAAGGTAAAGTGCCAAAAGAAGAAGAGGTTGCAGAGGAGGACAAAGTCCCTGAACCTGACCCTATTTTGGAGGAGGAACCTTTCTTGAAGGCATTAAAAGCCTTGAGTGGAAAAGGACTTGAGGGAATACCGTTGTTCTATGGAAAGATGGATCCTGATTTGGTCATGGACTGGATAGATGGAATGGAGAATCACTCTAAATGTGATGGAGTCACTGACGCTCAGAAAGTGAAGGTTGCAAAATCAAGGTTGAGGGGATCAGCCTTGACATGGTGGAAATTTGTCCAGACTGAAAGGGAGAAAGAAGGCAAGCAACCCATATCAACCTAGAAAGGAATGGTTGCTAAGGTGAAGGAAGCATATGTGCCAGATGACTATGAGATCCAACTCCACAACAAGAGGTAGAGTTTAAGAAAAAAAGATCAAGATGTCAACACTTACACTGAAGAGTTCCAGAAGCTTTGCTTGAGATCAAATGTGGCAGAAGATGAGAACCTAAAAGTGGCTAGGTACCTTAATGGTTTGAAGTGGAATATTCAGAAGAGATGGCTTTACTCAGCCCCAAGACAGTCCACCAATGTTATCAGCTGGCTATAAAGATTGAAGAGAGGAATAAAAGAAAGCATGATCAGTCCTCTAAGGGCAGAGGAAGAGGTAGAGATCAAAGAGGACAGCGTGGAGGTTACCAAGGAAGAGGTAATGATCAAAGGAACCAATTAGAATCTAAGCTTACCGAACATGGAGGTGAAACATCTTCAAGAGGAGGATTTAATAGAGGAAGAGGACCTCAAGGAGGTTCAAACAAAGGAAGAGGAGCAGGCAGAAGTAACTCCTACTTTTCCACCATGAAATGTTATCACTGTAATCAGCTAGGTCATCCAGCTTATAGATGCCTAGAGAAAGCTTCATCTAGCAATGAGAAAAGGGTAGCTTATGCACAAGAGGACACCATGAGTGTCAAATCACCTAAGATCAGTCATATAGAATCAGAAGTAGGTGAAAATCTGATGTTTAATAGAGTGCTGATCAGACAACCGGTCAAGGAAGAACCCAAGCAAAGGAGAGCTTTGTTTAGAGCAAGGTGCAAGATATTGGGAAAAGTATGCAAGGTCATTGTAGATTCTGGTTCTAGAGATAATATCATCTCTGAGGAGGTAGTAACTAAGTTAAAATTGTAGAAGGTACCTCATACCAATCCTTACAAGGTCACATGGCTGAATAAAGGGCAGAGTGTTCTAGTGAATGAGAAGGTTACAGTGGAATTCTCAATTGGAGGCTACAAAGACAAGCTGATTTGTGATGTACTACCCATGGATGCATGCCATATTTTGCTTGGCAAGCCATGGCAATATGACATAGGTGCTATATATCATGGGAAGAAGAACACCATTGAGTTCAAGAAGGATGAAAGAACCTTCAAGCTGCAATCATTGATTGAGGATGATGAAGGATAGTCCAAGGTTCCTAATATCATGTTGAACAGTGGTAAAGAGTTCATGAAGGATCTACACCAAGGGAATGAAGGTTATGTGGTCCTAATGCAGTCCAAAGAGGAAGAAAAGGCTAAGAATATAGTCATACCTAAAATAGTTCAAAGGCTGCTAGAAAAGTACAAGAGCATAGTGAGTGATGGAACACCTGCAACTCTACCACCAAAGAGAGCAATAAGTCATCAAATTGATTTCATACCTAGAGCATCATTTCCTAACAAAGCAGCATACAAGCTCACTCCTGAGCAGAACCAAGAGGTGGCTAGGAAAGTGGAAGAATTGTTGAGTCAAGGTCTAATTCAAAAGAGCGTCAGCCCTTGTGCAGTCCCAATTATTTTAGCAACAAAGAAAGGAGCTAAGTGGAGACTTTGTACTAATTTTAGAGCAATTAATAGGATCACTATTAGGTATAGATTCCCAATACCCATAATTGAAGATCTAATTTATTGCCTTGGAGAAGCACAGTATTACACCAAGTTAGATCTTAAGAGTGAGTATCACCAAATCATAATTAAGGAGGGTGATGAATGGAAGACAACTTTTAAGACAAATGATGGTTTGTATGAGTGGAAAGTGATGCCATTTGGCCTCTCAAATGCCCCTAGCACGTTCATGAGACTAATGAATGAGGTGCTTAAGGATTTCACAGGAATTTTTGTGGTAGTCTACTTGGATGACATACTAAATTTTAGTAAGACAGTAGAAGAACATTTGAAACATGTGGAGATGGTACTCAAAAGGCTGCAAGAAGAACAGTTAGCAATCAATCTCGAGAAGTGTGAGTTCTTCAAACAAGAACTTGTGTATCTAGGCTTTGTGGTATCCCAAGGAACCCTGAAGATGGATCCAAGTAAGGTGGAAGCCATCCTAAATTGGCCTACACCAACCACAACAACAGAGGTAAGAAGTTTCCATGGTTTAGCTTAGTTTTATAGGAAGTTCATAAGGAATTTTAGTGGTATATGTGCACCAGTACTAGATACAATCAAGGGCAGTCAGAAAAAAATTTTTAAATGGAGTCAAGAGGCTGATAGAGGGTTTGAAAAGCTGAAACAAGAGGTAGGAACCCAACCTATACTTTTGTTGCCTAGTTTTGATAAGTTATTCACAGTTGAGTGTGATGCAAGTGAAGTAGCAGTAGGAGGAGTCCTTATTCAAAAAGGTAGGCCTGTAGCCTTCTTTAGTGAAAAACTCAATGAAGCTAAGCAAAAATACTCCACCTATGATCTGGAACTTTATGCTTTAATGCAGTCCCTTAGGAAGTGGAGGCATTATTTGTTGCCCAAAGAGTTTGTGGTTTTCACAGATAACTAGGCACTCAGTTATATCAACACCCAAGAGAAGTTAAGCAATAGGCATTTGGAATGGATGGAGTACATCCAAGCCTTTACATTTACCATTAAGCACAAGAAGGGACAGCAAAACAAAGTAGCAGATGCATTAAGTAGGAGAATGTTGACAGTCCAAGAGATACAGTTGAAAATCTTTGGATTAGAGAGTTTCAAAGATCTCTATGGTATGGATGAAGATTTCTTAGAAGCCTACAAGGTATGTTCAGATTTTGAAAATCATTTTCATAGTCAATATGTTGAGTATACACTACAAAATGGATTGTTATTCAAGGGCAATCTGTTATGTGTCCCAAGAGGATCAATGAGGGAAAATTTGATCCAAGAGAAACACAATGGCAGTCTTAGTGGGCATTTTGGTATTAACAAAACTTTAGAGCTTGCACAAAGATTTTATTACTGGCCTAAGTTAGCAAGAGATGTCAGAAAATATGTAGAACAATGTGTTGTTTGCATGAAAGCCAAAGGGGCAGGTAGCAATGTTGGGTTGTATCAGCCCCTGCCTATTCCTAATAGACCATGGGAGTGTGTGAGCATGGATTTTGTGGTAGGTTTTCCTAAGACCAAAACTGGTTTTGATAGTATTTATGTAGTTGTGGACAGATTCAACAAGATGAGTCACTTTATTCCTTGCAAGACTACACATGATGCAAGTTATATTTCCTATCTCTTTTTCAGGGAAGTTGTAAGAATCCATGGATTGCCATTGTGCATTGTATCAGATAGGGATGTGAAGTTCATGGGCCATTTTTGGAAAACACTATGGAGCAGATTGGGAACAAATCTCTCATTTGGATCAGCTTACCATCCTCAGACCGATGGTCAAAAAGAGGTGGTTAATAGAGTGTTAAGTAACCTATTGAGGTGCTTGAAAATGGAATATGGATAGACATGGGATATGGTAATTTCTCAAGCTGAGTATGCTTATAATGATAGTGTGAACAGAACTACATGGAAAAGTCCATTTGAAGCTGTGTACGGGATGCACCCAAGAGGATTTTATGAAATCAGAGACCTTGGAACAATAGAGAATAGGATTGGACATGCAGAAGACTTCACTTAGACCATGAAGGAGATTCATGAGCAAGTTAAGAAGACAATAATAGTAGCAACACAAAAATTGAAAGATAAAGTTGATGTGTCAAGGAGAGATGTGCAGTTTGCAGTAGGTGACTATGTTATGGTCCATCTTAACAAATCAAGGTTGTAGAAGGGCATGTCAACCAAAATTCAGATGAAAAGAGTGGGACCATGCAAGGTGTTGGCCAAATACGGCAATAATGCATACAAGGTAGAATTACCATCAGATTTGGGCATATCTCCAGTTTTCAATGTTGCTAATTTAATCAAATACAAGGGATCAGTCAATGATGATGGTCAGAACAGCAAGGAAATCTTCCAAGACATTAGCAACATGTCCATACCTACTCAGGACAAGCCTCAGGCAAAGAAGATATTGGACTCAAGGGTGAAGAAGACCACAAGACACAAGGTGTACATGGAACACCTCATCAAGTGGAAGACCAAGCCTGAATCTGAGGCTACTTGGGTGGATGAAGCTGATTTTAAAAATTAGGGCATTGACCTATCCTTACTCACTCCTTCCAATCTTTCATGTTTGAGCTGAGAGGGGGAGAATGGTGCAGGAGCACCTAGGAAAATACTAGGTTTTCCTTGAAGTTTTGCTTGAAGTTATCTTTTGCTTGTGTTGGTCTTGGTCATGTTGACCATTTGACCATTTTTGTTTAGCATTTTGGGAAGTGAGCTTAAACTTGTTCTTTTCTCATCAATGGGTTGCAAGGTGGTAAGTATGGATGGGTTTTTAAAGTCCCAATGTGTCTAGATTGCCAACCTTGTCAAAGGTTAGAAAAACACAGTGTGTTTTCAAACACACACCTTTCGGTCACTTTTGAGCTTAAAACAAAAAACCTAATTGTTTCCTAGTAATTTAAAAGGAAGCTCTCAACATTGTGAGAGGGTTGAATTTTTTTGGGACATTGGCAATTTTTCTTGAGAATAAGAGGAAGACAGTTTTCAGCGTGCAATTTCTAGTTTTCCTATTTCTTGTTATTTTCTGCAAGATAATGAATTGAACAGGGGTCTTGAAATGTTCAACATGTAGTGTGGTTGTCTTTAAAGCATTGTATTAGTGTAGAAGTTATCTCATATTCATTTTTAGAGTCTTGTATTTGCTTTGTTTTTCCTTATATATTAGTTTTGTCTAGTAAATCATAGGAATAATGGGGTTTTAGCTGCATTGCCACTGTACTTAAGTAGGGGTTCATTGGAAATGAAGCTAGACTCCATTTTTGTAAATATATTAGGAGTAGGGATCTATAGGTTTTTAAGCAGCATGCAAAGATTCTAATTCCTAGGTGAGTAGACTATGCCCAGTTAGGAAAAGACAGTGTTTTGTGCAGTCCTAATGCAGGGGTGATGAATATTCATTAAATGCAAGGTGTATAAAGATTGCAGAGTACCTTACAAAGGTCTAACAGGAGGCAGGAGTCATCATCATTTCATTTGGTGGCTGGAGGAAGAAGATAGTTCCCTGTGTGTTCAAGAAAAGGCTTAAAAAGCCCTAAATTTCATAAAAACAGAGTTAAACCCGTGTACAGCTTGAGAAGGTTTGAAACCACAAAAATATTGGAGTGCTCCAAATTTGAGCTAGGGTTCTTTCTTTCAGTTCTTGTTGTCCGCCAAGCTGGAAGGTGTAATAACCTAAGACCCCGGGCTAAGAGACCTAATAGGGCTCAAGGGCTACAAGCCCTCCTAAAACCCTAACCTAAGGTTTTGAGGTAGCGATAGAGGAAAGAAGGTTTGTGCTAGGATAGGGACCTTTCCTAGACCTTTGACAGAGGTTTTTAAGCCAAATTAGCTAACTCACACCCCTGCAACAAGGTTGGGAAGAATGGGAGGTTGGCTAGTCTTTAAGTGAATTAAGGGCTAGATGGTAAATGTGAAGAAAGAGCACCAAGTATTGCTTGGTTAAAGCATTGTGAATGGTAGCAGGGTTGGTTAGCAAGACCAAGCATTCTATTACCAAGCATAGGACTTATAGGTCAGGGTGAAAAAGATCCCTTAGGAGTTCTCAAGGAAAGGACTCAGAGCATTGAGATTGTGACTATCTCAATCCAACCCTTTTCCTATCACCTAACTTTATCGCTTTTAAATTATTCCTTGGATTTCATATTGAATTAGAACATAAGTAAATGATACATCATTGGTGAATCATTTTTTGAAATATTTAAGTTGTTTAGCATCCACTAATAAAGTCATCTATCATCAACTAATAAAGTTGTTTAGCATCAATCAATAAGTGTTCAAGATAAACCATGAAGGAGAACAATAAACAATGCTAGGGATAACCAATTAATAAGTATACACATGAATAAGTGAAGCAAATGCACTTAAATACATGTAAGCCTTGAAGTATACACATAAATACATAGCATACACATTAATAAAAAGTATATGAATGAATACAAGGTATACACATGAAAACACATAAGTCACAAAGTATTCATTGGACTACATGTCAATCACAAAGTATACACATAATTTTCAAAGTATACACTTGAATACATGTAACTCATATCTATTGAACCATGAATTTATAATGTGAATATGGACACCATCAATAAAAAATAGTTATATTAACCAAATAGTCATGCAGGCATACATCAATATATTTTGATATAAGTATAAAATATATACAAAATAACCATATAGGCTTACAAAAATTCCATATAGGCATACAATGTCAAATATATACAATACAAAATATGTCCAAAATACCATACAAGCATCCAACAAAGGGATTTGGAATCAAAAGTTATTGCTCTCCAGGCTCTTGAAACTATCTCTTTCTCTTTGTTGGTTGGCCAGATGGTGATAAGTCTATCACTTATTTACTCTAAGGTTGAGGAGTGATCCTGCTACTCCTCCTAAGGTTTAGTTTTTGATCAAGCCTTATATGTTACAATAATAAGTAAATGCATTAATATATAGAAATTACATTATAAAATATGATATATTTAACAAAACATTCACTTACCACCTCTAGATGATCACTCTCCTTGAGGGAAATATTCTCATGCCCATGTTATGCTGTGCTAAAGCCCTATAGGAACCATCAAAAGAAAAATTAAACAATGAATCAATAATGGTTTGATTTTTCACTAACAATTATAGCAACAAATGTAAATTGAAATTTAGTAATCTACCTCATACCCTTGTGAGAGGCATTGAGGATTCTATAGCATAAGAAACACCAAACACCATTTCCCTATTAAAACAAATATTTTAGGGACTAGGAATACTATGTCTCTTACTCAATTTGGGTCTTTCGCCTAATGGAAAGAAATAGATCCCACACCCAACATCTAGGGGTTCACTCAAATTATGTAATTTATGTTGTTTATGTGATTAAATAAGATGATCTAAGTGCTATTATATGAACTAATTGATTGATTAAAATTGCAAAACCTAAGAAATATGACTTGTTTGAAAACACATTCTGTAATGCAAAATCACCTAAAAACGGATGGAAAACTGCAACAGAAATGAATCAAATTGAAAGTGTGAACCTAGAACCTTGAAGAGGACTAGAAATTTCTACTAAAACACTATTGATGCTGATTTTTAGGTCTCGAGGGACTCATTCGCCATTTTGGGTGAATCAGTCCCAGTTCTGCCAAACTGTACTAGAACCTATTTATGACAAAAGGGTATCTAAAAATTTAAAAATATAAAAACTGACCTTGGGATGTGACTCATTCACCACCCATGGTGAATGAGTCCACTTTTGAATTTCTGGATTCTCAAAGGTGGATTCCAAAGCTTCTGATCTACACTTTGATGCCCTATAGATGAATAGATGAATAGATGGGACTAATTTTCCACTAATGGTGAATGGGTCCCACAAGGGCCATTTCTTCTAGCTGGAATGCCAAGAAGTAATAAAATTAGGCTTATATGATGACTATGTCAGTTATTTGATCAAATTATGCCTTGGGATGCACAATATGGGTTAATAGGGGCCTATTAGTGATGACTTAAATGCCAAATAGGACTTGGTACATATAAATCAATGTGAAAGTATGATTTAATACAGTTTACAACACTAAAATTTGGTCCACATAGCCTAGGAAGGCACAAAAATCAATGTGAATGTGCAAGACACATTACAACACTAATTTAACATTAAGTTTATTTTAGAAACCTTCTAGATTCATGAAGTGATGTTATTAAACATATTTTATAGTGTTAAATTAAGAGGGAATGGGTTTATTAAGTCTAGAAAAGTGTGAAAATATCTTACAACACTTTACAAAACCTTTACAAGATGTCGTTAAAAACATGTTATTCAATTTATAAGGGTCCAAGGCCTAGTGTGGATGAATAAAATGCCTCAAAACACTAGATTATGATCTCATTAAGTCCATTTTATCATGAATTAATCCCATGTCAAGCAAAGGGTCCTTTTTTCTACAACACACCTATGAACATCTAGAGGTGTTTCTGTTTGCAACATCTAAATATAAAATAATAAATTATTCAATCATAAAAACTACAATAGTGATGCATGTCATGGCTTATAATGTATGAGATAATGAAAACAAATTGAGTACTTATTGAACTATTTATTTCTTACTATCATGCTAACTATTTTCCCTATCCATAGCTTGTTCGAATTCACCATTTTTAGGATTTTACCCAAAGTAGCAAGGCAGTGAACCATTTGATAAAATGCTTTGGTAGATATGTACAAAAACTTTGGTAGCATAGAGAAGGAAGTGAATTGTTTAAAAAATGCCTCAAAGAAATGAGGTCTCATGGTGATGGAATTCCATTAAAAATAAATGTTCCATTGTATTCCATCACCATGAGACCACATTTGTTTGAGGAATTTTTTTCAAACAGTTCATTTCCTTCTCTATGGTATAATTTTGGGATGGGGTAAATGGTATAGTGTGGTCTTGGTTATGATATGGAGGGAAATCATGACATGAAGAGGGAGGGGTGGGGATATGAACAATTGGAATAAAAGGTGGAAGGTTCCATGGATTAGTAAATTGAGGATGAGGATGAGGACCTTGAAAAGAATTTGGAGGAAATTTTTGGCTAAAGGTTTGGTTCTTATTCTTTAGGTACTGAGATATTTGAAAAAAATGCCTCAAATAAATGTGGTCTTATGGTGATGGAATGTCATTCCATCACCATGAGACCACATTTTTTCAAGGCATTTTTCCAAAATACTCACTTCCTTGTCTATGATATTGCTTACTATCATGCTTCAATGATAGATTTTTTCCAAGCATCCATAGTTTGTTGGAAAGCACCTATTTTAGGCTTTTAGCCATAGTAGCAAGGAAGTGAGTAGTTTTATTAAATGTTGTGGTAGAAATGTATGGAAAATGTGGTAGCATAAAAAAGGTAGTGAGCTATTTGAAAAAATGCCTCAAAGAAATGTGGTCTCATGGTGATGGAATGCCATTCCATCACCATGAAACCACATTTCTTTGAGGGATTTTTTCAAACTACTCAATGCCTTGTCTATGCTATTGCTTACTATTATGCCTTGATTTATTTTTTGCAAGAATTTATAGTTTGTTGGAAAGCGCCTTTTTTATGCTTTTATCCATTGTAGCAAGGAAGTGAATAGTTTGACAAAATTATTTGGTAGACATGTATGGAAAATGTGGTAGAATAGAAAATTCAGTGATATATTTGAAAAAATTTCCTCAAAGAAATTTGGTCTCATGGTGATGGAATGGCATTCCATCACCATGAGACCACATTTGTTCGAGGCATTTTTTCAAACTACTCACTTCCTTGTCGATGATATTGCTTACTACTATGCTTTGATATATTTTTTCCAAGCATCCATAGTTTGTTGGAAAGCACCTTTTTTAGTATTTTAGCCATAACATCAAGGAAGTGAGTAGTTTGATAAAATTCTTTGGTAGACATGTATGGAAAATGCGGTAGCATAGAAAAAGCAGTGAGCTATTTGCAAAAATGCCTCAAAGAAATGTGGTCTCATGGTGATGAAATGGCATTCCATCACCATGAGACCACATTTCTTTGAGGAATTTTTTCAAACTACTCACATTCGTGTCTATGATATTGTTTATATTATACTTTGATATATTTTTTTCCAAGAATCCATAGTTTATTGGAAAGCACCTATTTTACAATTTTAGCCATAGCAGCAAGGAAGTGAGTAGTTTGATAAAATGCTTTGTAGACATGTATGGAAAATGTGGTAGCATAGAAAAGGCAATGATTTATTTGAAAAAGTGCCTCAAATAAATGTGGTCTCATGGTAATGGAATGGCATTCCATCAGTGCAATGATATGACATTTCTTCGAGGCATTTTTTCAAACCACTCATTGCCTTGTCTATGCTATTGCTGACTATTATGCTTTGATAGATTTTTCCAAGCATCCATAGTTTTCTAGAAAGCACCTATTTTAAAATTTTAGCCATAGCAACAAGGAATTTAGTAGTTTGATAAAATGATTTGTAGACATGTATAGAAAATGTGGTAGCATAGAAAAGGTGGCAAGCTATTTGAAAAAAATCCTCAAAGAAATTGGGTCTTATGGTTCACCATGAGAGCACATTTCTTTGAGGCATTTTTTCAAAAAAATCATTGTGTTGTCTCTGCTATTGCTTGGTATTATTCTTTCATAGAATTTTTCCAAGCATCCATATCATATAAAAGTTAGGGAACTATTTGAAAAAATGCCTCAATAAAAAGTGGTCTCATGGAATGTCATGACATTAAAATACAGTTGGCAACTGCTCCTAGTTATTACTTATGCTATGTGAAATAATTGCATCATTGCTTATGTTGACTTTCTAAACAACTATATTGTAATTGAAATATTTTTATCTATCAACATCTAGTTATTAGTTATGCAATGTGATGTAATGACTTGAAATTGAAAGATGTGCAATGCAATCTAATCAAAAATATGAATATACATTACAAAAATCTATTAAGTACAATTCATTAGTTAAAATCTTTATTCTATTACTTGCATGAAGGTTTGTATAACTCCACTGGCACTATGAGGTGTTCCCATAAAACCTCCAATATTAGCCAATTCAACATCCAAAATCAGATATTAGAATACCATTCATATAACAATGCTATTCACATGTAGTATTTATAATTGTTTACTAGTTACATACCTCAGTGGTAGATGTGGTGGAGTAATAAATAGGTGGATGGTTGGTGTATCTAGTATCAACATTTTGACCCTAAAATTTTATTATAATCATTAAACTAAATTAGTTAATCTAGCATTTCAAAAATGAAAAGTTTAATGTATTAATTTCAATGATCCTATTCCATCTCTAAAATTGTAGACGTATCCTACACACTAGCCTTCAGAGTGTTTGTGGGGTCATATACATATAAGTCAACCCACAAACCTAACAAGAATGGGGTGGAACCCTACCCCTTGAAGTCTCCCCTGGATGGCATTGTACTACAGGACTAGCATGTTGGATGATACTCTAAGTCAAAGAGCTAATAGATTGCAAAGTATCCACCTCAACACTCTCCTTCACGATGGAAGGGATAATGATGTGCTCACAAGTTGACCTAGCAAGACCTCGTCTCGCTTGCCACAGGGGATCCCATCATGCACTTGGTCTATCTTGTGTTGACTCTCCACCTCTCCCCTAAAAGCCTCTAATATCAAAATAGTTGAGGATTTTGTTGAGGATGAACTCATAGTGGAGTTTCCTCAAGAAATATTGGGGGACTTCATAATTTTTGCATTGTGGATAGTCAAAAACCATCTACAACCTATCCCAAAAATTGTTCCTAATCCATTGGTGGTGGCATCAATGGATAGGAAACCTCTTGGGATCAAGGTGAATATTTTGATTTGTGCGTGAGTTAGTGAAGAGTGAGCATAAATCATATTTTGTAATTTTTGGGTATGTTCAGGATCATCATGGAAAAAATAGGCCCTTAAGTGGCAAAAAATTTTGAAAAATCAAACTTAGGCAACTTGACGTAAATATTTGAATAAGTTATCTATATTATTTCAAAAATATGTAAGAATAGAATTTGTAGAAAATTGAATGTAGTTTCTAAATTACTAGGTTTACAAAGAAACAACTATTTGGTGAAAATTTGAAATTTCAATGGAGTAGTACTTAAATTTTAGGGAAAAAAAAGAAGTAGGTGTTTGACCACCCTAACCACAATAAAATGATAATATTTTTTATAATATTTTAGATATAAGTAGAGGACTCATGTCTCGATGTGATGCATATTTTTGTAATTTTTTCCAAGTAAATAATTAATTATGAATTTTTATTACAACTTTTAAAAAATATAAAAATCATATGTCTGACCACCTTAACTTGGTCAAAACTTCATGAAATTCATTTTTTTTTTTTAAATCCTATAGTATGTGAAGCATAGAATATGACACATGTTTCAAATTCAAAAAATGTAACACCATTTGAAAGATATAGATTTTTTCAGTCAGCCTATCAATTAGGACTTTAGTCATAATTGAAATGGAAAATTTATAATAATTATTTATTTAATTCAAAGTAAAACATAATTTATATTGGTGGAAATCTGAGAATATCCTTTAAAAACCCTTTTTGTTTCATCAATTTGGGTAAAAAAAAATTCATCAACCACATGCCCTACACATACCCATCATATCGCCACTTTTTGGCCCATCATGATCCTACACGTACCCTTTTTCATCTTTTACTTCTTTATATGATAATTTATCTGCATAAAAATTCTTCCATGCCTGTCACCTATTTTCCCAACCAATTAATTGTTTGTTGATTGCATCTACATGTGTTAACATGTCTTTAAGTGAACTCATAAGTGTTCTTGTTTCCACAATTGAACTTATAGGATTGTTCAACCTTGTGATTAACTCCTCAATCTATTTTTTGTTATTTTCAATTACCCCCATTAATTTTTTGTTGAGTACCAAGAGGATGTTGAGGAATTGGAGTAGGAGTTTGCGGTTGTTGTTGTTGAATATATTTTTCATGTGCTTATTGCTATTGTTGTTGATGATTTTGAGGTTGATTAACATCTCCTACAAATTAAAGAAATGAATATAAAAAAAAACCTAAAATTACCTATTTAACAAAAAAAATCACAAAAAAAAACAAAACTTATTTATTTTACCTTTGTGTTGATGTGGTAGCATCCTGGCGATGAAATTGAAATAATTCAATTAATAAATTGCAACTTTTTCTCCTTCCAATAGGTGAAAGCAAAAATGTAGGGTTTTCTAGCCACATGCAACAAAAAATACAATGAAAATGAAATGATGTGGTTTTCTTTTTTTTTTTCTTATTAAGCTATAACACACTCATGTTATAATGCGAGCATGTTATCTTCTTGATGTGACTGATCCTTAGGCTCAGTCACACCAAGCCATAACACGAGCGCATAACACAAGCACATTATAACACACTCATGTTATAACACACTCTAGCCTTTCAAATTTATTTTGAAATTTTGGTCACAATTTCCCCCCATCTTTTTGCACTTTCCCACCTTATTCAAGCCTCCCATCATTATCATAACATGATTCAAAGTGCCTTACAACAAGTTCATAAGCTGATAATGTGCAAACAAATGATGTGGCAACCAAAATTCAAGCTATAACTCTAGTCAACCTAGACATTACTTTCCATCAAGGTGAGTTACCTTCACTAGAAGTGCAAAAACATTATGAAGCTTCATGATAATAAATATTTTCAATAGGACAAGGATAAAATGAACCCTTGTTGATAATGGCTTAAACCTTAATGTGTGTAGTGTAACCCTTTTGGATAAGCTTGGCATAGATAAATCAATAGTTGAACTTGATTCCTTATCAATTTCAGGATTTGACAATGTAGGAAAAAAACCACTTGGATTGATAACATTACCTATTACAGTTGACAAAGTTACATTACAAACCCTGATCCATGTTATGCCTCATGATCTTTCACATAATCTTGTTTTAGGCAAACCATGGATTCATGCAATGGATGGGGTGCCTTCTGCTCTTCATCATAAAATGAAGTATATCGACAATAACAAAGTGTATACAATCAAAGTCAATCTTGATCCTTACAGTTTTTTACAAATTGACAAAGATGAGTAAAATCCTTTGAGAACATTGAAACCAACTACACAAGTGCAACTCATGCAAGAAAAAGGTAAAAAGAAGCACATTAAAGAAGTTATAGAACTACTAGAAGATGGTCGGGGTTCCTTAGATTTCACACCTACATTCATGAGAGAATACAATAGCATAATAAAATATTCTAAAAATTGAAAAGAAAAACTAGTAATGTAAACACAAAAT
Source organism: Sequoia sempervirens (assembly GCA_007258455.2). Lineage (NCBI taxonomy): Eukaryota > Viridiplantae > Streptophyta > Pinopsida > Cupressales > Cupressaceae > Sequoia > Sequoia sempervirens. The sequence goes on along the minus strand of VDFB02267356.1, from coordinate 38,796 downwards.
TCAAAAACATCCACCTCAACCACTTTAGAAGAATAAGCAAATTATACAACAAACCTTGATGAAGTTCTTTATGAGAAACCACTGAATCTAAAAGAAATTAAAAAGATTTATGGAAGAGGTTATGAACTTATGAAACAACCTGGTTATAGTGGAAAAGGATGTGGTGCTAGAGAGCAAGGTATCCTTGTCCCCATAGAGCCTAACATGCATGAAACGACTAATGGTCATGGTTATTGTCCCTTGAAATGAATAAAATAGCCTTCACTCAATACCAACAATATTATAGAAGATTATTTTAAGGAAAATTTAACAATAGTGCATCCTAAATTGATCAAAAGTAGTGGTCTCGGTTATTGTCCTTTGAAATAAATGAAAGAAATAAAGAAGTATTTGCTTAACATTAATGTCATCACACAAAACTCTCCTAGGAGATGTCTTAGTAACGATTGGAGTTTGTTATATTTTAGACCCTCCTTTTTATGGAGAGAACAAAATCTCACAATATAAAGAGCCTTGTGTAAGTATGGCATCTTGTACTAAGAAAAAGATATATTTGTCACAAAATAAAGGAACATACTCTTCTATTGATTAAGAGGGTATCTTGTTGAGACTCCTCCAAGATCATTTGGCATCTCTCCCTCCAAGAACATGAAAGAAATTTTACTACAAGGATTCATTTTGTTCATATCATAGAGTTCATGGCCATTCTTCTAATGAATCTAAGGCTTTAAGTGATGAAATTCTACATCTTAAGGATTGTGGTTCTCTTGCTTGTGTTGAAGCATCTAGTCCCTCTAATTAATTCTAATTTTCATCAATCATCTTGGCTCATCCTTGTCTTGTAGTAAGTGGGGGAAAGGGGTTAGGTAGCTTTATCCTCGTAGGATTTTTATTGTTGTATCTTTGGGCTAGTTCTCCACTTTCCATATGTATAAGAGCAAGCTTGGGATGTGGATGAAATGCCTTAAGTTAGCTCACATGTGACATACTGATTTATGTTTAATATTACATTTTTGGGGAAACCCTTTATTCATGATGTAGTTCCATTCGGGACATCTCACATGGCATAGGTCTTTCCAAATAAGTTCTCATGTCCTCTTCATGGGCTACTTTAAAGTAGAATAATCACAATATAGGTGTTCACAATAACTTGAAAGTGGGGGCATACATCGATACTCATGTCTCTTTGTGTGATTTTCCTTATTCTTTATATGTGTCATTTCTTAGTGGTGTCATTGGGTTTTATTTCCTCCAAGGGTGTGACATTTCTTTTATTTTTCCTCTATTGGAGATATTAGGCATGATGTTCCCTAAGAAGATACCTTACATGAACTAAGAAAATTCCATTTGTACAAATTTTTACTTGCATATTGTTCATAAGATCAAACTTTCATTTTATGGCACCTTATCAAATTCATGGGATTTCCAAACATCAACAAAATGGTGGGCCTACCCATCTTGGTGGTGGGCTTGGCACCCACTCGATTGGGGATCAGGGAACAATCAAGAAAAATTGGCTACATCCCAACTATTCAAAAAATAGGTACAGTCGGGCTTTGCTTCTGAAGAACAATAGATAGAGTTATTCTACCAATTAGTAATCATGTCAAAAGAAGAATTCCTAGGTGAGATGAAGGTAAGTAGTGGTGAATCTAGGGCTATTATTTTTTCTCCAAATTGGGCATTGGTTTTCCAAGGAGATGTTTTTCTTGTGGTTTTTGAAAACAATAGTTGTTTTCTCATTCTAAAAATTCTATATTATGATGCCTTGTCATTTGGGGAGATGAATTTGGGAGTTCTTGTAGGCGAGATAGGGATATGTTGTCAAATTTAAGAGATGGTTTGAAGACTACATTGTTGCAGATATTTATTTGCATAGAAGCCCATGTTTTAGAGAGCTAGTGACCTCCACGTTTTGGGAGATAGTGAGATAGTGAAGTCCATGTGAAGGGAGCTTGAGAGCTTCAGCTCAAAGAAGGTTGAAAGAGACCAAGAAAAAAAAAAAAAATTAGGTTTGAAGGTGTACTATAGTATCAAGAAGATTTATTATTTCATGGTTCACTAGTAGTAGTGATTCCTAATGACGAATGAAGGTTGCAAGAGCTAAAATCTTGTGAAATAAGAGAAATTAAAGGAGATAATTTTTGTACTGATCTTTGCTATTGTAAATCAAAATTATTTCAATTTTGAAATGTATTTTTTTATTCCTTGTGACTAAAAAACAATGTTATTTTAGATCTACCTTGTTGTAATGTAATTCCATGAGATTTTGGAATGAGAAACTAAGAAGACTTGCAAATTTTTTGTGTTGTTTCAAACCAATTCTAGTTTAATTTTCAAATTGTTGTGAGTATGTGAGTGAGATATAGTTTCTTACTTCATTAGTGGTATCAAAGTAGGTTATCCTAAGTGTGTAGGAAGAAGCGTTGATGTGAGGTAGTTTGCACTACGACCTATGGTGGTGTGTGTGTGATTTGTGTGTAGAAAGATCGTCAAATGTGAGGCACTCTATACTAGAGGGGATGGGATGAGTTAGGAGGAGGCCCATAAGAATTTTTTTTTGGGAACAATATTGGGAAGATGTGGAAAACAAGAAGCACCATGAAGAGTATTGAAAAGCTCCTAGCTGAAGTAAATATGTTGGAAAAGAATATTAAAGAGGCAATGAGAGTGTGGGGTGAGAGATATGGGAAGAAGAATGTTCTCTTGAAAGAGGGCAATGAAGAGAAGATAAAAAAGAAAGAGTTTTTATCCCTTTAGTAGGGATTGAATGCAAGGAATAACATGTGGGGTTAGACCACACAAATGGAGAAGTTAATGAAACACAAGTTGCAGAGATAGCGTGTGAATGGAGTGCATTATGTCAAGCGGATGAAGAACATGTTTTCAATTAGAAATTATGAACATGCATGGTCCTAAATATGATGAAGAAATTTTTGAATATGAAGATGATTTCTTGTTGAAAGAAGAGATGAAAAGAATAAACAAATTGTTGGAAGGAGAATTGATGGAAAAACATGAAGAGGAGTTTGGAAAACTTGTCATTGGAGGTGAGGAGATGTATGTTGCAATGAAGAATGGGGAAAAAAATATGTTGGTAAAATGAACAAGAATGAGGTAAATTTTTATTTTAAATTTATTTTTGATGATTCTATACCTTATTTTGAGAAATCAGAAGAGGAGGCCAAGCAAGAAGAGAGTATGCAGATGGTAATTTTAAATTTCCATGTAGTAAATATAGATTTGTGTAAGGATACAATAGATTTTTATTATTCTTTGGATAATACATATTTGGATGTAGAATTTGTAGAGGATTTTATAGGTGAAACTTGGTGGAGGTGGTCAGTTTGTGGTGGGTTGAATCCCACAAGGGTAGAGAGGAGAATCTATGGTATTAGGAGGAGGAGGGTAGAGCATGGTGGATACAACTCCACAATAGGAGATAAGAATGAAGTGCATATTTTTCAAAGGAGGAGGTTGCTTGTTCCAACTAAGTGTTGGAATAGGAGAAATAAGATTTAGTTGTAGGTACCAAATTTAGTGATTGAGATTGTTGAGGATTTCTTATAATCTAAAAGGGTGGTACTACCACTCAATTCCATTTTTTGAATCCATATTCACAAAAAAAATTATATTCTTGATGTCTGATGCAAGAGCATCTAGGGGTACTAGCAATCTTGAATCACTAAAAATATTGTTAGTTTATTTTTGTTATTTTCAATTAGGGCTAATGTGTGTGGAAAATAAATATTTTAATTTTCAATAACATGATTTTCCCTTGTGTTGGTATGTAAATGCAATTTTTTGGAGGAAATATGTTGAGGTAAATATTTCTAAGGCATAATTTCAAAAATACTTCTTTTGGGAATTGCATTCTTGGTGGGGACCACTTGAGGTGCATGGGATTGCATGTTAAATTGTATTCTTTGCATGCAATTGCATGTTTATTCCACAAGCTTTGCATATTGTTGCATGTCTATATTTGGATCCATTGGAGCTACAAGAAAACAAAGAAGGTGTCATAACTGAATAAATTTGATTAGCATTGATGGTTTAGGTGCCAATGTAAATTCCATGTGAGCATTGAGTAATTTTATTACTTTTATGATTATTTATCCAAAGGGGGTGTGGGTTTTTTAAGGAGGTGTTTTTCTTGTGGTTTTGGTGAACCATAGTAGTTTTCTCATTATAAAACTTCTATAATATGATGCCTTGAAATTTGGGGAGATATATTTGGGACTTTTTGTAGGTGAGATGGGGAAATTATTTTAGATTAAAGATAGGATTTGAAGACTCCATCGTTACATATTTCTATTTGCATAGAAGCCTATGTTTCAAGGAGCTAGTGAGCTCCACGTTTTGGGAGATAGTGAGCTAGTGAAGTCCATGAGAAGGGAGCTTGAGAGATTCAGCTAAAGGAATGTTGAAAGATACTAAGAGGAATTTTTTTTTTAGGTTTGAAGGTGTACTAAAACAACAAGAAGATTGATGGTTTCGTGGTTTTCTAGCAGCAGTTATTCCTAATGATGAATGAAGGTTGTATGAGCTAAAATCTTGTGAAAGAAAATAAATTGAAGGAGATAATTTTTGTATTCATCTTCGATGTTCTAAATAAGATTTATTTTAGTTTTGAAATGTATTTAATCAGTCCTCATGGCTTCAAAATGATGTTATTTCATATTTACCTTGTAATATAATTCCATGAGATTTTAAAATGAGAAACTAAGAAGACTTCTTGTAGATTTTTGTGTTGTTTCAAACCATTTCTAATTCAATCTTAAAAATTTTGTGAGTATATGAATGAGGGTTGGTTTCTTACAAAATCATGTAGATAGTTAAATTAATAAATTGAAGTGCAATTAGATGCATTATTTGTAGTTTAGTTTGTGATTCTTCTAGTGCCAAACTTCAATTTAATATAGATGGTTCTTGTCAATGACATTATTCAATGTTGGAATGAGTACATAAGTGATATTAAATTCTAATGTAGTTATCAGTTTTGATTAGTACCTCCTTTTATGAAAGATATCATGATGTGTAATTATCAATAATAAAAATAATATAAATTTTAAATAAAATATTTTAATAAGTATAAAACATACAAAAAACTAAATGATAATTCACATAAGACAAGAACTACATAAAGTGGTTGGAATTTATTAATACATTGTACAAAATTGTGTTCATGTCATCCAAGATATCTAAAAAAAAATTGCATCCCACACATTTGAAATTGAATCACTAAAAAATGTGGATTCAATAAAAACCTTAATGAAATTAACATGATTTGATTTTTAGGTAAGGATTGACAATTGTTGTAATTAAAAGTGGTAAGATATATAAGTAACTAAGATGATCTAGGAAATTTTGTAGCCTATCATGACCTAAATCTTACTCAGGAGAAATGCTTTAGATTAATATGGATGGAGGTAGTTTCTTTAAATATTGTTAATTGTATTAATAGGGTTGGAACTTCTTCTTGGACCATTTATAATATTATTAAGGACTCTATTGTAATCTTTAACTCATTCAAGAGGAGTTCTATGTCTCACATTTATCATGAAGCCAATGGATTGGCCAATTTCCTAGCCAATATTGGGGTTTTATCAGATTTTCCTAGGAGATGGGACTTTCATGAAATGATATTTATTGAAATTAAAAATCTCATCAAGTATGATCAAACATTAAAAAGTGGCAGGAATATTAGGACTTAGAGGGTCTCACTCTTTACTTAATAATACCATCATTAAGTTAAAAATATATATGTAGATCGATGCATGTACTAATAATGATGGCAGGGTTCATGGGAATATTTCACAAGTAAATGGAATGATGACATTTAGTCCTTATGTTGTCAATAATGCATAATTATGGGGATTTTTTATGCTTTTTGTTCTAAATTTGGAGTTTTCCTTTTCCTTCAAGATAGTTTTGGGTGAGCTCTAAGTTGCGTTGTGCATAGTCGACCATGGGGGTTGATAGGTGTCATGTGGAACCTATAACCTATGAAGGGACTAAAGAGAATGAAGAGGTTTGGGAAATCTTGGAGAAAGGTGGATTACCCCTTACATTTAGAAACTCCACCAATTTGATTCCCAAATATCATAGGTGTTGGTTAATGGTTGGAGTAACAGATTTTTGAGGATCTTTGGCATGGAGTTTTGAAATCACAAAGAACCTCATTGCTAATATTATATGTTATCTTCTGAAGGTAGAAAATTCTATAGACTCAGATCGATGAAAAAATCTACTAAAAGGTTAAATTATTTAGTAGAAGGTTCTAAATATTAGGGCTTTGTGGTGAAGAAAAATTTGAAGAGTGGGATGGTTAAGAGTCAAGATGTTATTGCAGAGGTTGCAGCTATGAGTGGCAAGGAGAAGGATGAGGGAGTTATTATGACTGTGGGGAATCTTGAGTTTGTGTTGGAACTTGTTGAGGATTTTCAAGTGAACAAGGTTGGTATTGAAATTGTGAATTTAGATAAATCCCATGTTGTTGTTGAGAACAAGATTATGAAAACTCTTGGGACTGTGGGAATGAGTAAAGATAAAATTTACACTCAAGGTGGCATACACAAAGAGGTTCAGCTTGAGGGATCAGTCAACATACTAAACAAGCCTATCAAATATGTGAAGGATGATTTTAATGTTTTCTTGATGATGGTGAAGGATGGGACTGGGTATTTTCAAATATTTTTAAATAACACTTTTCTCAAGTTAAATAAATAAACACCAAGTTAATCTTGATGGCTAATATGAATGTTGGTATCATTAAAAATAGTAAGTTGTAGATGATTGTGCTTAAAAAGATCAAGAATATGAATGCAATCCTCAATAAGGTTGTTAATGATACATCTAAATTAGGGAATAATCATGAATCTAGAATTACTACTCATAATAAGAATATTGATAAGATTCGTGATGATTTGAATACTCTAGTGCAACTAAGTCAAACTTCTCTATAAAATAGTGTGCAAGGGCTAACTTTGTTGAATTAGAAGGATATAAAATGGATAGGGGACCTAATCATTAAGGAGAAATATGTTGATGATGTGGACGATGGGGGTTTGAAGGGTGGGAAATGTAAGGTACGGATTCTAACCTTAGCATTTGAACAAGGAGAAAAACAAAGAAAAACACTATAATTTCATCTTGGGAACTTACCGAGGTTGTCGAGATACACGAGTGGGTCATTTATAGGGACTTGGAAGTAGTGAAATATTGAAGAAATTGTAATAGTTTCTTGTTCCTATCTATTTTTTGTTGATTTTTTATTGATGGTATGCTATTGGCTTTGTAGAGTCTCATCTTAGTGGTAGCTTTTTTGGCTTTTGGGGTTGCTTGTTTCTTCTTCTCTTTTCTTTTTAGCATCCTATCTCTTTTGTAAAGGGTTTTGGGGCCCCTTCAATACCTTTTAATTTATTTATAGAAAAACTAAGATGATGGAAATGGACAAGTAGTGGAGTTAAGTGATAAGGATTGGAGTAAAAAAATATTTTTGGAATAGCATGAAGAAATCAGGGTACAATGCTAAAGGGTGGAGATAGTTGGAGGATACCTACAAAGAGGTTTTTATATATGAATATTAATAAAATATGTAATATAAATGATGCAAACCTTGATAAAGTGTTGGCAACTACAAATATTCACTTTTTAGGCTCCATTTTATAATAGATGATAAGGATGGATGATGTTGCATTAAAATTTATGTTGTGGAGAAAGAGATCCTAGACCTAATGAATACATTACATTGATCAATATTTCTTTGCATCAACATTAGAAGCCAAGCCAACAAGGAATTCATATTAGCTAAAAACCTAGAAGGAGAGCCAATTTTCTCTAGAATTGGTTCTTTTTTTGAAATTTTAGTGAATTTGATTGACCTAATTAATTGTGAAACCTAATATGAAAACACAATTTATTCACATAGATGTAATAGGAAACAAAAATAGAAGTAGATCTGAGAAGGATAGAATTATATAAACTTGTCCAAAATTTTGGAGCTAAATTTGAAGGTTAATTATGGTAGCTCCCTTGTTTGGAAAGTAAAAATTAGGATCCATAACTTTCTATGATGAAACATATAGGTTTACACTCTTCTTTCCTAATCTACAATTTGTCATCAATTTGAATGTGAACCTAAAAAATAAAAATAAATGAGGGAAAGGGGTGGTTATTTAGGAGTTTTCTTCAGTCAAGCCCCCATTTTGGTATTTCTACTTCCACAAATAGACAATTTATTGATAATAAATAAATAAAATTCTTTGAACCTTATGTGCATATAAGATTGTGACAAGCTGACATACAATATAAATGATAACAACCCTACTAAATTTTTTTAAAGAATGATTCCTAAATGACATAAGCAAGATCAACCCAAGAGAAAAGTCAAATACCCTAGGGAAATCAAATGCTCAAATACCTCTCTTATGGCAGTGCTAACGAATGGAATGTTTCTTGACATATAAATTAGATGATGACTGTAAACCCAAATTTGGCACCAATTGGAATTTGCTAACAACTCTGAAAAGTCCACAACTGCATTTGTTGCTTTTCTCTAAATTTTGTCAGGGTATATCTCCCTCACTAGATTTTCAATGAATCAAACTAATCCTAAGAAAAACCATGTGTGCTTTTAACTAGAAAGAAGGAAAGGAAATGAACATTAGCTCATAAATATGAGACTAACAGGGTAGCAGAGTCACAATCACTCATATAATCAACACAAAGATTGAAAATTCATGATATCCAAATCCAACTAGTGAAATCAAACTAGACTGAAATAAATAAATGATGTACAACTTATGTTTCAAAGGAGATATAACTATATCATACACATAATACCAAGATTAGCATACTTAACATCATTCAATTCATAACACATTGATTACTAGCTATTATAGTCAGCAATAAATGTTATTCCTTCTCTATAGCACCCCTCGGGTGTACCCAAGAAAAAGTCCCTCTCTCTACTGATTAATTTCAAATTCATAATATGGCTAAACCTTTGGTAGGCACCCAAAACCATTACTAAAATAGAAATTTCCTGTATATCAAACACTCATAGGGAAATTGATCAGAACAATGAAGATCTTGCAAGGAATAAGTATCGACAAAGAAAAATGATCGTAACCTCAACAATAATCGCCAAAGGACCAATCATCTCACCAACCTTTAATGAAATGCATAAGAATATCAAGTAGTGGCACATGTGAGTTGTCTTGATAGGAAGGTGTAATTCAAATCGACACAAGCCAACCTTAAATGTGAATTAAATTAATGTCTTGTCAAGCTTGGAAGCATACAGTCATGTTTAATCGTTACTCTATAAATTCAGCTAGTGTCACCTTTCTTCCATCATCAATTGCATCCAATATGTTGAATTCTTAGAGCCATGGAAATTCTACTAATGACTATATTATCCTGGAGGAAATTGAGGGTATCCCATTGTTCAGGCACATTTCTGACCAGCTAAAAGAGGTCTTCATGGTGCAGAGTTAAGTGGAGAAAGAAGTGCTCTGAAGTATCCTTGGTGAGGCATTTCTAAGCCAAGCCCATGGTCACAACACCACCATGTTGGAGCATTTCATCTACACTATTATCAGGACTTCTAGTCATCGAGATTAGTTAGTAAGAGCATTGGAGCATCTTGTGAAACCTGAATTTCACCACTGCATCAAAGTGGTGATAAATTAACTCAGCTATTATCCCAGAACTATGCTAATAGTTGATGCCATCTGCATTACATCTACTATACAAGATGAAAATTTGGAGGAGGTCATGGCTCTACTATGCATAGGAGTAATGACATGGGAATGTTCGTGCAATTCCTCCAGTCACATGAAAATCTGTTGTCACCTGCTGAGATTGAACATCTACAAATTGTCACTGAAGGTGTCTGTGTTCTTATGTTTGCTTTTTGTGCCTAAGATGAAATATCTTTCCTTTTTACCCCATTTTGTGTCTACCACCTAAAAATTTTTAATCAAACCAAGTGGTTATGGGTATGCTAGTACTTGATGTAAAAATGTTTACATATATAAATATTTAAATATCTATTTTGGTACAATTGTTTTTTTTAACATGTATGGCTCCATTATTTCATGTTCATGTCATGCTTTAAAATTTCTAGTTTTCTTCTATATAATGCATTCGCTAAGAAATTAAACTTACTTACAGTCAAGTTAATCAATAAAACACTTCTCAAGTGGGAAAACTGGTGGTTTGAAGAACCTAGTGAAACCCCACTCAGGTTCGAGATAGTTTCAAGAATACCACCCAAGGAATAACTTGTGAGAGAATTTTCTAAAATTTTGACTTGTGACTCATGAAAGGTTTCCCAAAATTTTTACATTCACTTGGGAGAAAATAAAGTTCAAACACAGTAGAAAAATATCACCCGACGAAGGAAAAATAAGGTGGGCGATAAAGTAAGAGGTTTGATGAACTTATGAAAACCCCACCCAAGTTTGAAAGCAACAAGAAATGACTGCCTTAATGTAGATTAGGTCTAAGACTTAGGCAAAATATTAAGATAACATCTCGAATAAAGATTTAGGGAAAATTTATGGGTAACAGGTAGTAAGGAGATCAAATTCTAAAGATGACACACTGAAAACAAGGCATTAAGTTCTTGAAGTAAGCCAAATATATCTCCAAAACCTATTTTCCATCATGTCCTTCAATTAGAATCAAGCTCCAATCATTGTGATAGCCTGAATGAATTAGAAAATTCCTTTTTAATTATGTAAAAATGGATGTATTTTGGTAGACCTTTATTATATTGTAATTGCTTTTTTATTATTTTGAAATAATAATTCATATATTTATAATAGAACATAGGAATAAATAAAACTTTAGGCTGACTCATTTAAATTTAGTTTTCATGAGTATTTTATTTCCAAGTCTATTTTTTGAATTCACATCTCCAACATTTGCATAAATTAAAAATTAGAATTGCTCGAAAAAATACCTAGAAACTATACCACGAGAGCCATTCTCTAGTAATTTTGCACATATTTAAGTTTGATTCATGTTTTTAGCATTTTCTTAATTAGGACTCATTTAGAAAATGAGCACTTTTGGGGTTAATTTGGTGAAATATGATCGAGAAGGCACTTTTCAAGATATTACTAACACAATATCCTAGGTTGAAGCGAATGGTCAAGGCTAAGGAGTGTTTCTAACATGCAGTAATGGTGTAGACATTAGATCATGTTTCAAAATAAAATTTAAATTGTACTCTCACCTTTAGGGAGTATAATTTTTGGTGCTACTTTTAGCCCCCACTTTAGTGGTCATATGAAACTACATGCATATGATAAAGTACTTAAAATTAAATTACATTATAAAAAGGATACCCAAAACGATATTGTAGAGGATATAAAAAATTTACCATGAAAGATAATGGAGCCCCCAATGTGGTAACTTGTAAACCACAACATTAGGAACTACATCATATGAATCCAACTTGTTAAAAATATAAAATCATCTTGCACATACACATGAATGCATGAGTCCCAAATCTTCTAAGGATAATGAAATATGAGGGTAGATGTGTGCCTACCTATTTTCACTTATTTTATGGAGGTGGAAAGAGGGTATGGATCTCACCATGTCAACTTGATTACCATTTTGATGAAAATGGCTCTGATAGGATCATGTAAACATAACACCAATGATAAAAAATCATATGACTTAAATGAGGGTGGAACCAATTTTCCAACACAATGGATGATACAAAAATAAACATTCACAATCCCAAGTTATGATAATTTGAAGAGGATGTGGTATGAATCATATATTGTAAATTTGTACTATAAGTAATCAATTTTTAACCCTTTTTATATTCATTTTGAAATTTATAGTTTGAGAGCTTCTTGAGCTAAGCTAAGAATCCATAGGAGTTAAAATGTGACAACAATGACTATATATCATGCACCAAGAATGGGGACCCTAAGAGAGAACATCACATGAGGGGTGTCAACATAAGAGCTAAGTCGTGTTTTCATTTTCTATGTAGGTAGGAGCTCAATTTGTACCATTTGTAGTATAGAAAATTGTAATCCTTTCCAAGAGAAAGTAAAATTTTACACTAAATTTGGAACTATTTTGGTGACCTTACATTTATGCATTTTAAAAACTCATTAATGGGTCTCTAATACCCTTTATTGTGTATCCCAAGGCCTATTTTATTCATTTCTCGACAATATAACCCACATAATTAATTAAATTCTATTAATTAAATGGGCAGGCGCATGAAGTTGGGTTAAACTTTTGTGGCCAACTTCAAAAAAAATTGGAAATGGCATAACGCAAGCACGTTATAACACGCTCGCGTTATTTCATTTTAAAAGAAAAAAATGAAATCTATTCATTTTCTCTTTTATGTTTTTCTGCTCTACCCATGGCCAAAAACCCTCATTTTCATGCTTACGTGCTAGGAGGAGGCATTCTTCAAAATTCATCAACAATAGTTACTTTTCGTTTGCAAAGATGGTGCCACGATGATGAAGAGGTGTGGGAGGTAAGTATTGTTTGCTATTTGTTTTGAATTTCTTAGTTTCAAGTTGATTTTGTTTGTTTTAGGTTAGATTTGATCATTTTTTTTTATTCATAGGAGATGTAAATAATCCTAAAAATCCCCAACAAGAACAATAGGAAAATCCTCCTCAACAAAATCAACCTCCCCCACCAATCACTCAACAACCTCCTGACACAACAAAATTTGAGGAGTGAAATTGAAAACAACAAAAAACAAATTGAGGATCTTATTAGTAGGTTGAGTGATCCAAATGTTTCAACCACAGAAAAAATGACACTATAAAATTCAATGAAAGAGATGTTAAAAAATGTAGATTCAATAACCCAACAAATAACGGGATGACAAGATAGGAGGCAGGAAGCTAGGGCATATTATGTAGATAAAATATCATATAAATAAGTAAAATATTTAAAAATTACTAAAGGTGATTTGTTCTCTCTATTCATTGACCCTAGAACAAATAAAAATCTTATCCTCAATGCGAAGAGGTTTCCTATTCATTGGTGCCACCACCAAGAGATTAGGAACTGTTTTTATGATAGGTGGTACTTGGTCTTTGATTACCCACCGTGCAATAATTGTGAAGTCCCCCAATATTTTCTTAGGAAACTATACAGTGAGTTTGCATTGAACCAAATCCTAAATTATTTTGATATGAGTGAGTTCTAAGGGAGAGTTGGGGGATCAACTCAGGATAGGCTCCATGCAGAGTCAGTTCCTGCGTGACAAGGGAGACAACCTCTCGCTAGGCCGCCTCATGAGCACATTGTCATGCTTATCATTGTGAAGGAAAGTGTTGACGTAGAGACATTGCAGGCGATCAACATTTTGACCTGGAGTGTCATCCATCATACTAGCCCTATTGTACAATGCCATTGAGAGGAGTCTTTGGGTGGTGGCCTTCAAACCCATGTGTGTCAATCTTGTGGGACGACTTGTTCATATGACCCCATAGGCACTCAGGAGGCTACTACGCAAGATCTATATGCTACTACGTAGGATCCGTATGCTGCTACACATGATCTATATGCTGCTACAAGGATGGAGAGGATGGCTAAAATTTTGCATCGCGCATATGGCATTGATATCGGGTAAAAGTCAGCATGTTCATTGAATTTAATTTATTAAATTTTGATTTTGAAATGCATGATTAACTAATTTAGTTTTATTATTTTAATAAAATTGCAAGGTCACAGTGTTGAGACTGGATACACTGGTCCTCCACCTACTTATTTCTGCAGTACACCTATCAGTGGGGTATGTAACTAGTAAACAATTATAAATTTATTACATGTTAATAGCATTGTTTTACGAATGGTATTTTAATACATGTGATTTTGGATGTTGAACAGGCTAATATTGGAAGTTTCAAGCAAACACCTCCTAGTGCCGGTGGATTCACTCAAACATACACAGAGGTAATAGAATAAAGAGAACTTAACTAATGAATTCTACTTAATAGATTTGTGTAGTTTATATTCATATTGTTGGCTATGTTGCATTACACATCATTCAAACTCAAAGCATTACTTCAAATTCCATAACTAATAACTAGATGTTGATAGATGAAAAAATTTCAAATGTACAATATAGTTGTTTAGAAAGTCAACATAAGTAGCACGATGCAATTACTTCACATGGAGGCATGTGCTTGCAAAGGTGCACCACCACAACAAACTATGGATGCTTGGAAAAAATCTATGAAACCATAATAGTAAGCAATAGCATAGACAAGGTAGTTAGTGATGTAGAGCATCATATGAAAACACTCAATCATCAGGGTACATATGATGTAGAGCATCCAACAAACACCATCAACATCATTTCTTCAAGGGATTTCAATCCTAAATAGAATCAGGAGAAGATCAAATATAATTTCATTAGAAATCTACTTTTCATTCAACCAAAAACCACTCAAATTCTCTTAGCCATTCCATAGGCCATCATTAATCATTCCACTAATCAGTATTCCAATTGACTCATTCAAAGAAAAAACCATATTAAAGAAAAATTTGACTTAATCAATTAGATTCACATCATTCTCAACCACCATAAAAAAAAACATAAACTTGATTATTACTCTTGAACAATTCATTCTTTCACTTATTCACCAAGGAAACAAATCAACTAAACCATACCTCATTGTTATCAGTCCATTATCAAGCACTGTACTCACCATATTTTGACTGCAACAGTCTATTTACAGGTTACAAACTCTTGCTACAAAAAAATCTTGATTATCATCTTGTGACTAATCACCAATTTGCTCAAAAGGCTTCATAATAGTCATCCATCCAACCATAAAAGTCACCAAACCTATCTTATACACCTTAACAAAATTTAGTAACATCAATCATATCATTAGTTTGATAGTAACCAAGCACTCAATCATATCACAAAATATTTAAAAGGATAGTCTAAAATTGTCAAAAATGTTGAAGATAGGAGAGATTGCCACCCTAGGAGGTAGCTCTATTTCATGAGCATTTTGGCCAAACTTGTAGACCACCTTGCAAGGTCCTATCTTCTTCATCATGAGTTTGGTATACTTTCCTTTTGGAAGTATCTCCTTCTTCAAGTGTGCCATCACCAAATCTCCAACCTTGAATTGGGAATTCCTCTTCTTTAAATCTGCCTTTTCCTTATACTTCTCAACATTCTTTTGAAGGGTTTCCTTCACTTGATGAATATCCCTGATTGTAACAGCAAATTCCTCACCTTGAGCACTTCTCCTAGAAACTCCTTGTAGATCTCTTAGTTCATATACCCCTCTAGGGTGCATGCCATAGACTACCTCAAAAGCGTTGAACTAGCAATGCTCCTATTCATGGAGTCATTATATGCAAATTCAGCCTGAGGTAAAATCAGATCCCAAGCTTGTCCATGCTCATTGGTAAGGAATCTTAAGAGGTTTCCCAATGATCTATTCACCACTTCAGTTTTTCCATTCGTTTGTGGATGGTATGCTGAACTAAAGGACAGATTTTTGCCTTGAGTTTCTTCCACAAGGTCTCCAAAAGTGACCAATGAATTTAGAATCCCTATCAGAAACAATGCTTAAGGGCAGTCCATGTATCCTAACAACCTCCATAAAGAAGAGACCAACTATATGATATGCATCATTGGTGAATTTGCAAGGAATAAAATGTGCCATCTTACTAAATCTATCAACTACCACAAAGGTACTATCAAAACCTTTTTGGGTTCTAGGCAACCCCAAGACAAAGTTGATACTTCCACACTCCCAAGGCCTATTGGGAATGGGCAATGTTTGATAGAGTCCTGCATTTGATGAAGTTTCATTTTCCATTTGACATATTGTGTATCCTTCCACATACCTTCTCACATCCACCTGCAACTTTGGCCAATAGTAAAATCTCCTGACTTGTTCTAAGGTTTTGTCAAGGCCAAAGTGACCTCCAAGACTCCCACTGTGTTTCTCCTTTATGATATTCTCCCTCATTGAGAATTTATGCACACTCAATTGGCTTCCTTTGAAGAGAAAACCATTCTGCAATAAAAAAGTTAGAGAATTCACCATGAAAATAATTCAAATGCTACTCACAAACATTGTATACCTCCTTGAAATCTGAATCTTCATGATACATATCCTTCAATGCTTCAACCCCCATGCTTTGGAGTTGGATCTCTTGCACTACAAGTTCCCTTCTACTAAGAACAATTGCCACCTTATTTTCTTGGCCTTTCTTATGCTTTATTGTGAAAGTATAGGCTTGCAAATACTCTACCCACTTCATGTGCCTATGACTGAGTTTTTCCTGTGCATTCAAAAAGCTCAAGGCATGATTATCAGTATAAACAACAAATTATTTAGGTAACAATTAGTGCCTCCACTTTTTGAGGGCTTGGACAATAGCATACAATTCCAAATCATAGGAAGAATACTTCATCTTTGCTTCATTCAGCCTCTCACTATAAAATGCAACTGGTCTTCCTTCTTGGCTCAAAATAGTCCCTATTGCTTGATTGTTAGCATCACACACAATGGTAAAAGCTTTATCAAAATTAGGGAGCACAAGTATAGGCCATTGTTCTACTCTCATTTTTAGATATTCAAACCCTTTATCAACCTCATTGGTCCAAGAAAAATTACCTTTGTTACCTCCTTTGATGGTGTCCAAGATTGGTGCACAAATTTGGCTAAAGTTCTTGATAAACTTTCTATAAAAGCTTACAATTCCATGGAAGCTTCTCACATATCCCATGGATTTTGGTGTTTTCCAAGTAATAATAACATCCACCTTTGAAGGATCCATCTTCAAAATTCCCTTGGAGATGACAAAACCAAGGTAGACTAGTTCTTCCTTCATGAATTCACACTTTTCCATGTTGATCAGCAGTTTCTCCTCTTGTAACCTCCTTAGTACCATGTCAAGTTGCTTAAAATGTTCTTGTTTAGACTTGCTAAACACAAGGATTTCATCTAAATAAAGTACAAAAAACTTTCCAATGAAAGTTCTCAATACCTCATTCATAAGGCACATAAATGTACTAGGGGAATTTGATAACCCAAAGGGCATCACTAACCAATCATAGAGCCCTTCATTAGTCTTAAAAGCTATCTTCCATTCATCCCGCTCTCTGGTCCTTATCTGATGGTACCCACCCTTTAGATAAATCTTGTAAAAGTAAGATGCTCTTGAAAGACAATCCATGAGGTCCTCTATTCTTGGCATCAAGAACTTATATCTGATTGTGATCCTATTAATGGATCTTGAATCAGTGCAAAGCATCCAATTCCCATCCTTCCTTGGTGCTAGGATAGTAGGAACAACACATGGGCTCAAACTCTTCCTCACTAGCCCTTTATCCATCAACTCTTGCACTTGTCTTGCAATCTCCTCATTTTGAGTAGGTGTCATCTTGTATGCAGCCTTATTGGGAAATGTAGCCCCTGGAATTAGATAAATATGGTGGCTTATATCCCTAATGGGAGGTAGGGAACTAGGTAATTCATTCACTATTATGTGCTTGTACCTTTCCAACAATTCTTGGACTTCCTTTGGTGCATGTTCCTTCTTCTTTGTGGGCAGATCTGCTTCACTTTTTGGCTTCATAATCAAGAAGAATCCTCTTCCTTCTCCTTCCTTCAAAGTCTTCATGAAGTCCTTCTCACCCACCATCAAAACACTAGGCCATTCATGATTTTCCTTGTCTTCTTCTAAGAGAGGTGAAAGGTTGTAAGTCTTCCCATCCTTCATAATGTAGTATGTTTTCTTCTCCCCATCATGCTTGGTCTTCCTATTAAACTGCCAAGGCCTACTAGAAATATATAGTTTAATACTTGTACTGAAAAAAATTTTCATTAGATCTGATACATTATAAGTCATGACATGGATCTCGCTATTGTAACTTTTTTGTGATTGAATAATTTGTTATTTTATTTTCAGATGTTGGTTGTGGGAACACCTCCAAATGTTACAAGGGAAATGGATATCGGTGTTTCATCTGTTATAAAATCCTCCATGGCTCTGATAGAGGAGGTATGAGGAAAATTACTAAATTTCAATTTACATTTGTTGTTATAGATGTTAGTTCTAGTGAAAAATCAAACCATTATTGATTCACAGTTTAATTCCTATTTGGATGGTTTATACAGGGCCTGAGCATGCCTGGGCATTAGCATGCAAATATTTCCATCATGGAGAGTGATCATGAGATGGCCATAATTGATTATTTTGTTAAATATATCATTTCTTATAATGTAATTTCTATATATTAATGTCTTTACTTCTTATTGTAACAATTAAAACTTCACCAGGAGCTAAACTATAGGAGGAGTAGTAGAAGCACTCCTTGAGCACAACAGAAATGAGTAACGGACTTATCGCCATCGGATCACCAAACAAAGGGAAAGAATTTATTTCCAAAGCATGGAGAGAAATGGATTTTGATTCCAGAGTCCTTTGTTATATGCCTAGACATGGCAATTTTTTACATATCTTGTATTGGATATATTTGACATTGTATGCCTATATGGCATTCGAGCGTAAGCCTTTATGGCTATTTTGTAACTATATTTTATACTTATATTGACATATATTGATGTATGTGTACATGGATATTTGGTTAATACAAATCTTTTTTATCGATGGTGTCCATATTTGCTCTTTTTGACAATGTCAAAAGCATAGCTGCATATAGATTAGGCAAAAGACTTTTAAAACCTTTTAGATTAGCAATGCATGGAAGTTTCAAAAAGTATCCTTGATATTACAAAAAGATATATGTTTATACCATAGCAGAAAAATTCTTTTGGAGAAAAAATTGGGAAACCAAAAGTATAAGATTTTTTGAAAAAATTAGGAAAAAGTCTAGAAAAATTTGAAAAAAAAATCAGATTTAAAAAAAAAGGTAAAAAAAAGTAGAACAATAGATAAAATAAAAATTAAAAAAATTAAAGGAATTTCCATAGCATAGAGATATAGAGAGAAAATAAAATAAATATTTTAACTAATAAATTGTAAAAAATAGATTTTTGTAGTTGATATTCATATCGTTGATTACATTGCATTGCACATATTTCAAACTCAAAGCATTGCTTCACATTGCATAACTAATAACTAGATGTTGATAGATGAAAAATTTCAATTACAATATAGTTTTACAAAGTCAACCTAAGCAGTTATGTAATTACTTCACATTGCATAACTAATAACTAGGAGTAGCTCCCAATTGCATTTGCTTGTCATGGCATTCTATGAGACCACATTTCTTTGAGGCATTTTTTCAAACAATTCACTTTGTCTATACTACCACATTTTTGATACATGTCTACCAAAGCATTTTGTCAAATAGTTCACTGCCTTGTTGCTATGGCTGAAAGCCTAAAACAAGTGCTTTTGAACAAGCTATGGATGCTTCAAAAAAATAACAAAAGCATATAGTTAATATATCATAGGAAGTGAACTCTTTGAAATCAAAGAATGAATCTCATGGTGATGGAATGCCATGACAATTGATTGTCATGGCATTCCATCACCATGAGACCTCATTTCTTTGAGGTATTTTTTCAAAGAGTTCACTGCCTTGTCTATGCTAACACATTTTTCATACATGTCTATCAAATAATTTTATCAAACAGTTCATTGCCTTGTTGCTATGGCTAAAATCCTAAAGTAGGTGCTTTCAAACAAGTTATGGATTGTCATGGCATTCCATCACCATGAGACTACATTTCTTTGAGGCATTTTTTCAAACAGTTCGTTGCCTTGTCTATGCTACCACATTTTTCATACATGTTTACCAAAGCATTTTATCAAACAATTCACCTCCTTGCTGCTATGGCTAAAAGCCTGAAATAGGTGCTTCAAAACAAGCTATGGATGCTTGGAAAAAATCTATCAAAGCATAATAATAAGCAATAGCATAGACAAGGCAGCCACCTATTTGAATAAAAGCCTCAAAGAATGTGGTCTCAATGGTGGTGGAATGCCATGACAATCTAGAGCAATTTTCTTGTCATGGCATTCGTCATGCCATTCCATCACCATGAGACTACATTTCTTTGAGGAATTTTTTCAAACAGTTCACTGCCTTGTCTATGCTACCACATTTTTCATACATGTTTTCCATAGAATTTTGTCAAATAGTTCACCTCCTTGCTGCTATGGCTAAAAGCCTAAAATACGTGCTTCCAAACAAGCTATGGATGCTTGGAAAAAAACTATCAAAGCATAATAATAAGCAATAGCATTGACAAGGAAAAGAATTTTTTGAATAAAAGCCTCAAAGAAATGTGGTCTCAATGGTGGTGGAATTCCATGACAATCCATAGCAATTTTCTTGTCATGGCATTCATCATGCCATTCCATCACCATGAGACCACATTTCTTTGAGGCATTTTTTGAAACATTTTGTTGCCTTGTCTATGCTACCACATTTTTCATATGTGTTTACCAAAGCATGTTATTAAACTGTTCACCTCCTTGCTGCTATGGCTAAAATCCTAAAATAGGTGCTTCCAAACAAGCTATGGATGCTTGGAAAAAATCTATCAAAGCATAATAATAAGAATTAGCATAGATAAGGAAGCCAACTATTTGAATAAAAGGCTCAAAGAAATGTGGTCTC
Source organism: Sequoia sempervirens (assembly GCA_007258455.2). NCBI lineage: Eukaryota > Viridiplantae > Streptophyta > Pinopsida > Cupressales > Cupressaceae > Sequoia > Sequoia sempervirens. The sequence goes on along the minus strand of VDFB02267356.1, from coordinate 18,158 downwards.
AATGGTGATGGAATGCCATGACAATCTATAGTAATTTTCTTGTCATGGCATTCGTCATGTCATTCCATCACCATGAGAACACATTTCTTTGAGGAATTTTTTCAAACAGTTCATTGCCTTGTCTATGCTACCACATTTTTCATACATGTTTACCAAAGCATTTTATCAAATATTTCACCTCCTTGTTGCTATGGCTAAAAGCTTAAAATAGGCGCTTCCAAACAAGCTATGGATGCTTGGAAAAAATCTATCAAAGCATAAAAATAAGCAATAGCATAGACAAGGCAGCCAACTACTTGAATAAAAGCCTCAAAGAAATGTGGTCTCAATGGTGATGGAATGCCATGACAATCCATAGCAATTTTCTTGTCATGGCATTTGTCATGCCATTCCATCGCCATGAGACCACATTTGTTTGAGGCATTTTTTGAAATAGTTTGTTGCCTTGTCTATGCTACCACATTTTTCATACATGTTTACCAAAGAATTTTATCAAACATTTCACCTCCTTGCTGCTATGGCTAAAAGCCTAAAATAGATGCTTCCAAACAAGCTATGGATGCTTGGAAAAAATCTATCAAAGCATAATAATAAGCAATAGCATAGACAAGGCAACAAACTATTTGAATAAAAGCCTCAAAGAAATGTGGTCTCAATGGTGGTGGAATTCCATGACAATCCATAGCAATTTGCTTTTGATATAATTTTTCATGCCATTCCATCACCATGAGACCACATTTCTTCGAGGCATTTTTGAAACAATTCACTGCCTTGTCTATGCTACCACATTTTTCATACATGTCTACCAAAGCATTTTATCAAACAATTCACTGCCTTGTTGCTATGGCTAAAAGCCTAAAAAAATTACTTTGGAACAAGTTATGGATGCTTGGAAAAATATATCAAAGCATAATAGTAAGCAACAAGCTATGGTCTCATGGTTTTTTTTCACGCAAAAATTAGTGTGATTTTATTCACATTTTTTTGCAGATTATAAACACTTTTTTTTTGCCAATTTTGTTGTTTTAAATGACATTCAAGTTTATGGTGGTTTTGTTGTTTATATGATGATATGTCATATTCTAATCCCAATTCATGCTTCTAGGTTGCATATATATATATATATATATATATATATATATATACATATATGTATATACATATATATATGTATATATGTATATATATATATGTATATATGTATATATATATGTATATATGTATATATATGTATATATGTATGTATATATATATATATGTATATATATATATATATATATATGTATATATATATATTTATATGTATATATATATGTATATATATGTATATATATGTTTTTTGTACCAACGAACCCAAAACGAATTGAACCCCCCTCCAAAAAAATTTGGCCAGACCGGCGAACCAAACCCCCAAATCTGAATCCAAAACCTATTCCATCACTCTTCATTTTCCCTACACAAACTTAATTGACCACCAAATTATGTTTCCTCTTGACTTTACCCACGTTTACTCCCTCAAACCTCTCTTTTTCATTCAAAACCCCTATTTTCCCAACTAGGGCATGTCATGCCATAACATACTTTTGACCTCGCCTTTCCTTGCAAACCTTTTGAACACATAAAACTCCATAATCTCACCCTATTTCCAACCTATTCTAACTTATTTTAAAGTAATTTCTTCTTTTCATCTCTTCTAGCCTTACTTTTAAGGAGCCTCAATTTTGAATTTTCAACAGGGGCAGTGTTAGTAATCTCTTCCAATGCCCTTACTAATGTTATTTTCTTATTCCTACTCACTATCCTACTTACATCAGGCCCATATCACTGAGACACATCCTGAACAATAGGTGGAATGGCCTATTTCAACATACTACACTCAAACCCTTAAGGGATCGATTCAGTTGAACGTAGCTCAAAGAAATTATGCATGTTTGGGTGAGAAAGAGGACCATGCCTACTATGAACATGGCTATTCAAATGCATTGGAAGAATTCGTTTGGTCACATGAGTTACAGAACGAAAGTTGTACCACTTTGCAACTTTCCACTGCTTCCATTTGACGCATTTTCCATCAAATGAAATCTAGACACCACGGGAAAACTACTCCAAGATAATGAAAACCAAGAGAGGTTATTGTAGAGGGGCCCAACATGATCCCATGGGATTAGACGAGAATTTTATAAGCATCATGGTGTCCAAGTAACCTCATACTAAATTTTGCAGCCATTTTGTCCTTTGGACCCTTAAGGGATCGATCCGATTGAACATAGTTCAGAGCAATTCCACGTGTTTGAGTGTGAAAGAGAACCATGCCTATTGTAAAAATTCCTATTCAGATGCATTGGAATGGTCCATTTGGTCACATGAGTTGTAGAATGAAAGTTGCACCACTTTGCATCTTTCCACTGCTTCCATTTGACATTTTTTTCATCAACTGAAACTTCAAAACCACGGGAAAACCACTCCAAGATAACATAAACCGAGAGAATTTATTGTAGAGGGGCCCAACATGATTCCATAAGATTAGACGAGAAGTTTCTAAGCATCACAGTGTCTGAGTAACCTCATGCTGAAGTTTGCAGCCCTTTTCCCCTTTGGACCCTTAAGGGATCGATCTTGTTGAACGTAGTTCAGAGTGATTCTGCGTGTTTGGGTGCAAAAGAGGACCATTCCTAGCATAAAAATGCCTATTCAAACACATTGGAAAAGTCCATTTGGTCACATGAGTTGCAGAACAAAAGTTGCACCACTTTGCAACTTTTTACTACTTCCATTTGACACTTTTTCCATCAACTAAAATCTGGACACCATGGGAAAACCACTCTGAGATAACAAAAAATGAGAGAGGTTATTGTAGAGGGGCCCAATAAAATTTCATGGGATCAGACAAGAATTTTCTAAGCACCATAGTGTCTGAATAATCTCAAGTTGAGGTTTGCAGCCATTTTTCCCTTTGGACCCTTAAGGGATAGATCTGGTTGAACATAGTTTGGAGCGATTCCGCATGTTTGGGTGTGAAAGAGGACCATTCCTAGTGAAAAAATACCTATTCAAATGAGTTGGAATAGTCTGTTTGGTCACACGAGTTGCAGAACAAAAGTTGCACCACTTTGCAACTTTCCACTACTTCCATTTAACACTTTTTCCATCAACTGAAACTTCGACACCATGGGAAAACCACTTCAAGATAATGTAAACCAAGAGGGGTTATTGTACAGGGGCCCAACTTGATCCCATAGGATCAGACGAGAATTTTCTAAGCATCACGGTGTCTGAGTAACCTCATGCTGAAGTTTGCAGCCATTTTTCCCTTTGGACCCTTAAGGGATTGATCTGGTTGAACGTAGGTCAGAGCAATTCTATGTGTTTGGGTGTGAAATAGGACCATTCCTAACGTATACATTCCTATTTGGATGCGTTGGAACAGTTTTTTTGGTCACACGAATTGTAGAATGAAAGTTGCACCACTTTGCAACTTTTCACTGCTTTTATTTGACACTTTTTCCATCAACTGAAAACTGGACACCACGGTAAAACCACTCTGAGATAATGAAAACCAAGAGAGGTTATTGTATAGGGGCCCAACATGATCCCATTAGATTAGATGAGAAGTTTCTAAGAATTACAATGTATGAGTAACCTCATACTGAAGTTTGCAACCATTTTTCTCTTTGGACCCTTAAGGGATCAATCTAGTTGAACAAAGGGTCTATACTCTAAACTTATCCAAACCTTACCAACTCTTTGGGAAGAAATTCTAAGATTTCAAAACTTCAAAATCCAAAATTATATCTTATTTATACCACCGTACAATGGGTAAACCACAAAACCCTCTATTGTAGCCTAGACCCTAGGGGTTTATGGAAAATGATACTTCCAAAGCTAACCAAAAACTAGAAATTACTCAATAAATTTTTTGATACCCTACACAAGCTCAAACAATCATAAAATAATGCTTCCCTACACCAAAACACAAAAACACAATTTAACTCTTCAAAACCACCATTTTTCTTAAAGAAAACTCACTTTTACACACATGGGTTTCGCACCCATCTCACTTTCAGACCTCCCCAACACTAACACATCATTCCCACACCTTAATAATGTTAGTGAAAACCCATTCCTCAAGTTACAGAGGCTACGGAAAGAGGAATGGGTCAAAACTCCATTTTTATTGACAAAAAACCTTCAAATGTACAAGTTTGGGTTGGTTTTAGTAAATTGATGATATTCTACTCCTTATTTTTCTTGATGAATAAAACCTACTGAATGGTGCTCCTGCACCAATAATCCATCGACCTTCTTGTCCCTCCTAAATTTTGGACCACATCCATTACCTCCGCATAAAACTCAGCATCCTTGGTCTTCTTGGTTCCCATGCCTTGATTTGGTTATGCAAATGAAAATGAAGCAAAGTAATCATCTCCTTCTCTGCTGGTTGGAAGAATGCATGCTCAATATTTTGATACATGATATCAACTCTCTCATCTACTCTCATGGTTGAATACTAAAATCTAGTATGGTCGGCCTCCAGAGTTATAGTCATCTTTCTTCCTCTTCCACCAAATGTTGGCCTGATCCACATGTATGCCAGTCTAATTGACTTTATTTTCAAAAGTTGAAGTTTCTCCTGAGTCACCAGTATTTCTTTGTCTACCTTTTTAGACTCTTTCATTGCTATAGATCATCTCTAGGATTTAATCATTTGTACCACACTTGGTTGATGTTCTTTGAATCCTTGCATCTAAAGAAAATTTCCTCAACATAAATACTCTCTCAAGGTTAACAATCATACATTGACCTTCTTGCCCATCTTAAAGTTTGGACCACATCCATTACCTCCACATAAAACTCAACATCCTTGGTCTTCTTAGTTCCCATGCCTTGATATGGTTATGCAAATGAAAATGAAGCAAAGTAATCACCTCCTTCTCCGCTGCTGGAAGAATGCATGGTTAATCTTTTGATACATGTTATCAACTCTCTCTTCTACTCTCATGGTTGAATATTGAAATCTAGTATGGTGGGCCTCCAGAGTTCTAGTCATCTTTCTTCCTCTTCCACCAAATCCTAGCCTAATCCACACATCTTCCAGCCTAATTGGATTTGTTTTTTGAAAGGTAAACTTTCTCCTCAGTTACCAATGTAGCTCTCTCTTCCTTTTCAAGATCTTTCATTGCTACAAATCATCTTTGGGATTTAATCATCTATACCACATGGTTGATGTGCTTTGAATCATCAGTAATGGTCTTCAAAATTTGCTGCTAGTACAAGTTCATTCTACTTTCATAATACTTTATAACCATGGAATTCATCCATTCCTTGATGACATCAAGTGAAGATTGAGGAATGGCGTCAATGTGGAGTACATCTCGCTTGAATTCTTTGAAAGCAATAGTCATATCAAATTCCTTTTTCCCAAGTCCTACTCTCTCAAGGTTAACAATCTCAATCTCACTAATAGTGATTACTACTAAGAAAGGTAATTCCACCAACTCTACCAATTATTTTACCATAAGAATAATAAAAGAAGAGGTTTTGAAAGGAACTTCATGAAAACCAAGCTCTCTAAATGGTACATATCAAAGTCTAGTTTAAAATATTTTAGATGAGGCCACTCCCATAGCTCTCTTACTCGCTTGACAAAACCTTGAAACTCTATATTTATTTTATTTTTCCTATCCCTCTCTTCTTGTTCTTCCTTAATTTCATCAAGATCATACATTGACCTTCTTGACCCTCCTAAATTTTGGACCACATCCATTACCTCCACATAAAACTGGGCATTCTTGGCCTTCTTGGTTCCCATGCCTTGATATGCTTATGCAAATGAAAATGAAGCAAACTAATTATCATCTCCTTCTTTGTTGGTTGGAATAATGCATGCTTAATGTTTTGATACATGATATCATATCTCTCTTCTACTCTCATGGTTCAATACCAAAATTTAGTATGGTGGGCCTCTAGAGTTTTAGTCATCTTCCTTCCTCTTCCACCAAATGCTAACTTGATCCAGATGTCTGCTAGCCTAATTGACTATGTTTTTGAAAGTTGAATGGTGTAGGAGCACCCACACCTCACCCTCAATTTGTGATTGTTTGATGGTAAATTGGGAGGAAATTTCATAAATGTTAGTATGTTGAGGTCTTTTTGTCTTGAATAATGTCTAATAGACCAATCTTTTATGTACTTTGGGAATTAGTAAGTTAGGGTGTACAAATGTGAAAAAGCACTCTTGAATTAAATAATTGTTGATATTACCATAAAGGATTTAAATTATGTAAGAAATAGGTGGGAGTGTAGAGAAAGAGTCTAAAATTCATGTTATAAGTGTGTCTAAGTGGTCCTAGGCCTTTAGAATATTAAATTTGCATGATAAAGCTTAGTAAGCAAAACCATTCTTAAATAATAAACACTAGTATTTGTAGGCTTAATAAGGGTTTGGTAGCTCAAAGGTAGTTATGGAAATTGAAGGGAGATGATTCTCATTTTAAATGTATTAAAAAAATCATTCAAGCCTCAATGGGGGTTAAATCAATAGTTTTTTTGAAGATTGGTGCTCTTCACAACACCTAAAACTATGGAATTTGAACATTTTTCTGAGTTTTTAGTTTCTTTTGTCTTTGTACGGCCTAGTACATGCCTCTTATGAAAATAAATTCATGAAACATTGTGGTGGAAGGTCCTAACCTAGATTTCAATCTATTTTGATACACCTTTGGTTGTTTTAGTGAAAGGAAAATTCATTTTTCTTTATTCAGCCTGTACAGACCAGTAGGGTCTAAGTTTACTTTAATTTTTGTAATGGAGCCCTTCCTCTTACTGTGGTGAATTGTGACTTAGAGGAAAGGTTTAAAATGTGTTGTTTTCAAGTTTCCTTAACTCTTTTAATAATGGTAAAGTGTTTATAGGGCTGGTGATGTTGTTTTAGGTTGAGAATGTTAGATTTTGGCTTGAAATGGAGGAACCAAAGTGATGTTTTTGAGATCTACTGAGTCTAAAGGCTAGGAGAAGTTTTATTATGTGTGTGCAGACCCTAAAAAACTTTTTTTATGCTTTGGTGAGGTTTGGAAAGCCTTGGAGTTGCGAGATGCTAAAAACCCTACGTATTTGTTAGATAATTGAGGGTTTTAATCAATTATGGCTTAGAGGTTGAGTGCTTTTCTAAAACCTGTGGAATTGGGAGTTTTGTGACCTATTTGATGACTTTACAAGAGCTTGTGGGGTTACAAGAAGTTTAAAGAGTAGTTTGTTTATAAAATAGGGCTAATTTTGTAGCCATTTTTCAAGGCAGTTTGAAGAATCTCCAAGAAATTGCAAAGAAACCTTGTATGTTTGGCTTGGGAATGGTGTTGGGGGTTTGAGTAGATGCTATATTGATGATGAGATGGTCCTTGAGAGGAATTCTCTAAAATATAAGCCAAATTGTTTAGTTTTGAAGCATTTTGTTGGTAGTTGTTCCAAGATGGCCAAATGAAATAACAAAGGTTGTTGATTTACTAAAATATGATTTGTTTGAGTCTTCTCCACCTTGAATCTACATCACTAAAGTTTCTCGAGTCACTAGTGTAGCTCTCTCTTCCTTTTTAGACTCTTTCATTGCTATAGATTGTCTCTGGGATTTAATCATTTGTACCACATGGTTGATGTTCTTTGAATCCTTGCATCTAAAGGAAATTTCATCAACATAAATACTGCTACTCTCTGAAGGTTAACAATCTCAATCTCACTAATAGTACATTTACAACCATATTCGAACATTTTCCTTCAAAAGGCTACAAATTCAAATATTGACTTAAATAGCCTTCAAGAGGCTTTAAATAGCCTTTACAAATGATTCTACATCTTTCCAATCATGCCTAACTATTCTTTTTGTAACTAACATGAATTATTACATTATAAATCAATTGTGGATGTGTTATGACCTTATTCAGTTGACAAAACTCATAACCCAAAACTAACTTAAAATATTTCTATGAACCAAATTTGCTCAATAACTTTGGTGCCCCTACACCAAATTTCATTATTTCAGTAAATCTCATTACAATGCCTTAGGTATTTTTTTCTCATAGATATTTTACAATGTCACTCATACATTTGAGATTCTCTTATAATGTCTACATCATAGGTTCTCATTTAGAGGTTAACCTAAAATGAGAAACTTGAGATTCCATCAAAAAGTTTCACACACTCCTTTATAATGGCTTGAAATCAAAATTGAGATTTTTCAAGATCATCAAAATAAGGATGTTGCATATCTTTTTTGGCTGAGATTCTTTTTGATGGCTCCAAAATCAGCATTTTCTACAAGGAGAGACCAATCATTTTTTACTAGTTTAGTTACAAATAGGAAAAGTAAAAGAATAAAAAGAAACAGCTCATGTCCAAAATGGAAATGAAATGAAAATAGCTGGAAGGACCTTACAAATAGGCATGGAAATCTATCAACTTAGTCACTCCTGCTCATACATATTTACTGCGGGTTCCAAGATACCTATTGCACACAACACCTCTCATGAATCTAGAATATCATGAAATTCGAGATGCTCCTATAATGTCTACATCATAGGTGCTCACAATAAGGTTAACTTCAAATGAATAACTTGAAATTCCCTCACCAAGCTTTGCACACACTTTTGTAATGGCTGAAAATCATAATTGAGATTTGGCTTCATAATCAAAATAGGGATGTTGCATTGCTTTTATGCCTGAGATTCTCTTGGATGGCTCATAAATCTGCATTTTCTGCAAGGGGACATCATTCAATGTTTACCAGGTTACTTATAGATACACAAAGTAAAATAAGACATGATAGCATTGGCATAAAACAAATTAACGTGGATGCAAGTATAAATTAATAAGAACCATTGTGCATATTCTTACAAATTAATCCAATGAACCATCTGGATTCGCTCTACTCTTTATTGTGTTAAGTATTGCCTCATGGTCAGACTCACGGACCTTCCATAAGGTCTTGTTCAAAGGTCTACCCCCATATTTGCTCAAATGAACATTGGATGCCACAACAAGGTTCAAGCAATCAAGAATCTTATGATGAATGTCAAAGTCCTCAAACAACCAATGTTTAACACTCTTATGTAGGTACCTTCTAAGCCACATTCTAGTAACAACAACTGAGCCTATAGGGTATTTGATGTTTTCTCCATCTATAACTAGGGCTTCCAATTTATTTTTTGCCTCAACACAATGACACAAGTAATAGTCCATTCCCTCTTCATTTTCTTCATCTGCAATAACTACATAAACATGCCCTGCATTGATATGTGCATAAAATCACTCAAAATTAGTCAATATTATGAATACAGTACAAAGTAAGATAACAATATGGAATTTCAAAAACTAAGCAAGTAGATATATTACTTGGTTGAACTATATTTGATACATGGTCAAAGTCGACTGATGTTTCCATCTGTGTTAGTTCCAATGCCATCAGAGGCTGATATGTGTGAAGTGGGGTAAGATAACTTGTCAACCATTTTTCAACCCACTCCCCTGACTCACATTCATTCCAGGCTTGCATTGTACATGATGAACAAAAGCATGCCATCTTACATGTATCGATACTCCATGAACCTACATCTGAGCTAAGGAAATAATGTAGCTCACTCGATCCTGTTAGTGTACAAAAATCCTCATATGTGTGAAGTGGGGTAAGATAACTTGTCAACCATTTTTCAACCCACTCCCCTGACTCACAGTCATTCCAGGCTTGCATTGTACATGATGAACAAAAGCATGCCATCTTACATGTATCGATACTCCATGAACCTACATCTGAGCTAAGGAAATAATGTAGCTCACTCGATCCTGTTAGTGTAAAAAATCCTCATATGGTGCAATGTTAGTATCATCCATCAACCAAAAAAATATATGAACTAAAGACGTACCTTCATTACCCATACCCATTGAAGCATTACACCACTCGATGATTGAACTTGCATCCGTCAACTTTGCATTGTCTTTATACTTTAACTCTTCTCATGCTAATGCTATTTTCATGCATGCTCATGCACCATCATGCTCCCCCTTTCCATTCCCAACCTCAAAAAAATTCCACATATGTTGAACACCTATAGTGAGATGCATCTTGCACAACTAGTAGAACATGTGTGTGTTCTTGAATTGTGTTGCACAGTTATCTGACCATATTATATGTTGACCGTATGCTATGCCCCTCTGAGCCAAATCACTATAAAACATATGGAAGAAACCGTGCATGAACTCTGGAGAATGTGTGTGATCATCACTAATATAAAAGTGATACTCCCTCAATACCTTCCTTTAGTCCTTTGTACTATTAGTTGCATGAATGAATGCTATGTGCACAAATATCGAAACCTGTGTGGAGTTGTAATACTGTGACTACACCTCACACTGTGGTTGTAGAGTGTAGTTCTCTAAAAATTCAACCAATGATACTATGCTACCAATTGGAAAGGTGTCCTTACATAGCTTGAATTGCGTGTCCATCCATCGGGCTCTATGGGTATGCCTTGCATACTCATACACTAGATTCTCATGAAACATGGACATAAACTGATGCATTGAAATCTTCTCAATAACCAAATCATACCTTTTTTCTTGATACCTATATTTTGTAGCATATGCCACTATTTTATACTTCTCGAAGTCTACTAGTTTATGCCCCACCTCATTTTTGCTTTCCATATGTTGACATACTCACATTCGTTGCAATCCACCGCAACGCTCACATGAACCATCCAAGCTTGTTCTCTTGTAGAATATTTGGCCATCCTCTATTTGACATAAAAATTTTGATACTTGAACTCTCTTGAAGATTTTGGTGGGGCTTCTATGCCACAATCCTACAAAACACCATTAGTATGCAAATCTAAAAATATAGAACAATAAACATCATAATGGTTAGTGAATTCAATATGTAGTCTACAACAAGAAGTAGTGCATGTGTGATTTATATTGACATAAAAATGTTTAAGCATTTCAAAGAATCTTTGAGAAATACTAATTTGAAGATAAGCATTTTGAAATTTATGAAAAAATTGGGTTTGAGTCGTATCCAAAAAATTCTTTGGATGTGGCTCACAGTTCCAACTACCGATTCTCCTTCTTACTACATCCCTTTGATTCAGAGATGGCCTTGTATTATTCTTCCAATAATCTTCAATTAGTGTTCTCAATGCTTCAAAAACTTTTCTATCTTTATGTGGCAGTCTTCTCGAGAATGCCCATAATTCATTTGAATCAGTGCCCTCAATTCTTTGCCGCCTTTGAATGGCTCTTGATAATTTTTTTCTACTAATTCCCATTTGTTCACTTGTCTTTTTAATGAGACGAGATCTCTTTGTTTGATAGCTTACCAAAGTCAATGTAATGACATGTCGAGTGACATTACTATCCTTTGAGTGTGAGATCTTACCCACACTCTCATAAGCATCCATTAGATTCTTCACAATAGTGTTTTTACTTGATGCATTCGATGTTCTCAACCCAAGAGTCTTCATTATGTTTATTTACTTTAAACACCACATCATTTGAACAAGTAGTTGACATCTTCTAGACTCATTTAGCCTTTCAAAGAACATTTCCCAAATCTTATTAGCATATCTTCTACAAGTGCGTTCTGGAATCTTACCTTCCATGTGCTACAAAATATCCTCATCAATATTAATAAAAAACTTTCACTTTCTACGCAAAATTCTAGGTGGTGTTCTCTTAGGTACATACATCTCAACATTAGCAATTTCATCAATATTTAATTCAGGTGGGCTAGATTGTGTACCTTCGACCAAGGGTGGAATATAATACATACCTTGAGGTTCACATGGGGATGATGGAATACCTTGTTCATCAAATCTGAGTGATGATGTACTCTCAACTTCAGATGTGGTGGATGGTGTCCAACCATACTCACTTGTGGTAGATGGCATCCCTCCATATTCGCTTGTGCTTAATGGTGTTCCTTCGTATTCACTTGTGGTAGAGGGTGTGTCTCCAACTATGGTATTTGCATCTCCCCTAGGATGACTCTTTCACATTTGTGCCCTTTGTGCTGCCAATTTCTTTTCTCTTTTTGACAGTTGAGGTTCCTCTTCAACTGGCTTATTTTCGTCAATCGTTCCCAATTACTGTTTTTCATGATATTCCCTCATCCATTTTTTCTCTTTATCTCTGAAGGCTTGGAGCTAATCATCTATTAGTTTTTTCATTTTAATAGTTCATTTGTTTGGCATGAAAAATAATTTTACCTGTGCAAAAAGTGTTAAGTCAAGTCAAATTAACTAATAGTGAAGGGTTGTAAAAGTCTATTAAAGAGGGAGACCAATGGTCACCTCTTTCAAATGTTAGTTTTTGAAGTTGAAGTGGGTTTTTTTCAAGTATGATATTGTGAAAGATGGAATCAAGTTCAAGCTAACCCCATTGCAGGGAGATGATAGGGAACAAGACAAAATGGCAAGGATAGTGATGATGGGAAGGAAGGAGTTCCTCAAGCATGAGGAAGATAAACATGGTGAAGGTGCAACTACTTACGCAAACAAAAGAGTTGAGGTAGAAAAATTAGACAAAGGAGTAATGTTAGAAAGGAAAAAGGATGGAGAAATAGTGATAAGAGAAATGGAATCCTTTATACAAGATCTAGACATGTTTGCAAAGCAGATTGGAAACAAGAAAAGGACTGATTTCAGTCAAGAAAAGGCAGGAACAGGTGTAGGATAGTCTAATATTGTCAAAATAGAGGTATGAGACCTGATGAAAATAAATGTGAAGTGAAGAACCTTGGGGCAGAGACCCTAATGCAAGGAAAAGGCAAGATAAGTGGAGACAAGATGGAGAAGAGGTGAGAATGGCCTAGTAAGGTCATGGTGGAAGAGATGGATTGTCCAATGAAAGGGAAAGATAGAAAGCAATAGACTGATGACAAATAATATGGAAGACCACATGATGAGAAGGTCTCAAAGGAAAAGGGAAATAAGGAAGAGGTAAAAGAGTGTGGTTGGATTGAGGAAAGCCATGAAGGGCTTGTGAAGAATAAAGAAATTATGATAGGGGTAATGTTGTGTCCCCTGCAGATAAAGAGAGAAAAGGAGTAGACAAGCATTGTAGAAACAGTGACATTTAAATCATAAGATACGGAGGTAAAGGGATATTTGATTCAAAGTCTAGATGCAAATAACCCATGTAGGGAGCAAGAAAAAGAAGACAAGAAAAAAATTTTGATGCAGGTCATAAAAATGGAAGTTGCAAAGAGCCTAGATAAAAGGCCAGTGGAAGAATGTATGATAGTTGAGGATAAAGATAAGTGTGTGGAAAGCATGGTAGATATAGTAAGTGGTCCACTAAAGGGACAAGAAGATAAATGCCTGAAAAATATAGTGTTGGAAAAGAGTTCAGTGGAGGATAAGAGATCAGAGGATGTGATGCATCAAGTGGAATGGAAAAAAGCAAAGGAAAAGTCTGAGACAGAGTTTGTAGAAGTTGCAGTGACCATAAAAGGTGAAATTGAAAATACAAAGTGTTTAAATGAATTAAAGATGGAAGAGACTAAGGAATAGATGTTGATAAAAATTGGCCAAGTCAAGGCTAGAGGAAAGGTGAGAGTGGGATCTCCAAACGAAATGGAGAAGAAAGAAAAAGATGAGGCTAGGATAGTGGATGGTCCTAGATGGGTCAGAATATTGATGTGGAAATTGTATGTAGTTGTGGCAATGTTTCCTAGATGGGAGAACCTGAAGCAGATGGTGAAGAGGATGTATAAGAGGAAAAGAGTGAAGGGAGTGCTTTATTACTTCCTTGTTTTGATGATCATGTTGATGGAGGTGAAGCTGAGGGTGAAAAATAAAAGGAAAAAGAGTGGACTATTTGGAAGTAAGTGACACCATGGAACATGTTAGGAGAAATTGGATGTAGCCATGGATGATAGGATAGAGCAAGAAGGTGCAGGTTCAAGGTGATCAATCAAGAGAGGAATTGTTTTGCAAGGACAAGGAAAAGCCTAAGGTGAAGATGAAGGAAAGAGGAAGCAATGGTAGGAACAAGGAAGATCATCAGAGATTTGTTGCAGGTCAAGGTGTTGCAGAATTCCAAGAGACTTGGAAAGCTTTCATGGCCGAATGTATGGTGCAGGAGTACCAAGGACAGCTAGGACCATTAGGTTGTCAAGTGCTGAATTTTTTCTTTGTGATCATGAGTGTGATGTAATAAGGTCTCAAAATACCACTAGGAAGAGTTTTGAGTCATGTTAGGTTGATAGGTTTGTGAAGTTTCCATGTCTTGGCAAATGTTGTCAATATGATGGAATGAAGCCTTCAATGGAATAAACATGAAAATACCTATAAGATGGAAATGTAAAGGTCAAAGTAGTGTGATGAGGCCATCATAAGGCCATTATAATAGGTTGAAAGTCAGTTTTAGTGTCAAAAAGTGAAAAAATTGCAAAAAAAGAAAAAAATGCAAAGTTGCACTAAAAAGGGAATTGAAAGGTCAAGTTGGTAAAGGGAAGTTGTAAGGTGGTTTTAGGTAGTTGTAGAGGTTGGAGTTCCTTTTAAAAATTCCATGTAAACATTGGAGGCAGGTTGGCATGACTTCATTAGAAAATTTGAATGAAATATTTTGTTGTTTCCACGTTTTCCCCTATTTTTATGAACTTTGTTGGCATTAAACAGTCTGTACAGTGAATATTGTGGCATGAAATGAATTGGGAATGATAGTGGAGTGATTCTAATATGATTTACATCAAATCGGAGGCTTAACCATTTAGTTTTGTGGGTTTTAGAGTAAATTTTTAAAGACTGCCTATGTAACTAAGAAATTAAGGGTTTGAGAGTACAAAGAATGCAAGCTTGATCCATTCCACCTTTTTTAGGTATTGTAACTTAGTGGAATGGATCATAATAGGTATGGTTAAATGTTTTGGGGTCTATTTTGTGTAGGTGTGTTCATTTGAGTGAGTAGGAGTGATGCATAGGGCTGGAAAAGTCAATTTTCCCTGTGAATTTGAAGGATAGATGGTGGAGTTTGTCAAAATGATGAAGAACTTGTTGATCTAATGAACTTTTAAGTTTATGCAAGGTATTTGGAAGGTGTTTGATGCTTTGTGGGGGTCTGGAAAGGCTTGGACATATGACTTTCAATAAACCCTTGGGTTTTAGCATGTAAAAGGAGGGTTTGCTGAGACAACACTTTAGAATGTTTGTGTCTAGGAAATAACCATGAATTTTGTTGTTTTAGAACATATAAAATGACTTTCCATTGGTTTGGAGTAAAAATAGAGTCTTTAAGAGGGACCTCCTTTGTAAAATGGGGCTAATCTAGTAGCCTTTGGGCAGGGTAAGCTATTGAAACTCCATATTGTTGCAAGGGAACCTTATGTGATTTGTTGGGAATTATACTTGGGGTCTGAGTGGATGCAAAATGGATGATGTGTTGGACCTTTTATGGCCTTCTCTAAAAGATAGGTCCATTGGATGAATTTTGAGACCTAGAAAGCAAAGGATATTTTTTTGGACAGTTTGGGAGAATGAAATTTTGAAGGTTGTTTCTTTGCATGCATTTTATCAAATTGGGTTGGTTTTTGTGTTGCTCAACCTTTTCTGCATCAGTATTTGAATTGAAATTAGGTTGTTATGAGTTAATCTTCACCTTGGCTCTACATCAGGAAGGCCTTGGAGTTGTGAAATATAGAAAACCCTAGATATTTATGAGCAAATTGAGGGTTTTTGTATTGGAAACCTATTTGAGAATGCATTAGGAGTATATTCCAATATTTTAGAGACATTTATGGAAATTTTGGTAGCATATACAAGGAAATCAGTTGGTTTGTATAAATGTTTGACAAAATACCTCATTAAAGATTTGGAAGCATACATAAAGAAAGTCAATTGTTAAATTTAATAAAATGCCTCAAAGAGATGTGGTTTAAAAATGTAATAGGGAAGTGTATAGAATTGTGTAATTTAAAGTATCTATTGACAACCTAAGGTTGTAACATGACAAACAAACAATTTGATCAACATGGAATAAGCAAAACAACAAAAATGAAAGCAAGCCATAATAGAATGAAAGAAAATGTACAAAGACTTCACATACCTAAAAATATATAGGTTTTAAATGGAGGAGTTCTACCCAATTATGTAGCCTTTTCTTATTCTTTCCTCAAATTCCTCAAAAATTTGACTTTTTCAAAAGGTTGTTCCCCTCCAAACTTCAATTGTATATTAGTTATCACTGTAATTCAAACTCGAATTCATATTACATTCCTTCCAACGTGAAAACTCTGCTATTTCATGCAAAGGTGATGGAAATGTCATGAAAAAGGTGGTGGAATCTAAATATCATGCATGCACACTTCATTCAATCACCCAAAAACTAATTTTTGTCGGAGCACGTGCAAAACCAAGAGAATATGCAGAATGTGGGCCAACATCACAGGTATATTGTGTTTTTTAACCATTTTTAGTGCAATAAATAATGTGTTGGAATAAACGAACAATCTCTAATCCAATTGTTAATCACCAAATCACCAAGATATGATACCAATTGGTGAGATACAAGGCTTTGACTACTACAATATAGAAATCTGAAAATTGTATGCAAATATATAAATAACTTTTCTTAATCCTTGAAATACCATGAAGAGATTCAACTTCTTTATGATGCTAAAATCAGCCACTCTAACATGCTTGATAAAACCACCTTAGATGAACTTATAACATCAATAACATCACCATAAGATAGCAGCGACAAAGAGGCACAAATCAGCAACATAAGAATGCAAGATTTCACAACACAAGGTAGGAATGGAACAGAAGAATAAACTCATAACACAGTGTTTATGTGGAGAAACCCTTGCGGGAAAAAACTCCAACAAGAAGAGAGGCCCAAGTTGTATTATCTTCAAAACAAGATTACAATACATCCACTTCCACTCTCCTCTTGAGTCTTCAATCCTGCAACACCCTGTTACTCTTGTTACTCTCTCTTTCTCATAAACTTCACTCTCAAGTCTCATATTTATACAAAATGAGTACCCACCAAAGGAATTCGTGGGAGATGGATAAAATCAAATATATATATCTTGGGATACACCAAAATTATCTTCTTACATATTCCCTTACACTTGTCATAGGCATCTTCCCAATATAGGTGCCTAGAACCAAGAATAGGAACTTACAAGATAATAATAGTTGTCATATGTTGTCATAGAATCTCTTACACCTTATGATAGTTGTAAGTTTTCATAGATGCTCTTACAAACTTATGACATGCGTCATAATAGCCCAAAAATACATTTCCCAAAGATAGGCACCAAGATTCTCCACCTCACCTCATTTACTATTTACCAAGATTCCTTAAGCAGTAAAAGTAACTCTGTAATAAATTGCCAGTGAAACTTATTCATCCCTTATGGATAATTACAAATTAAGAATAATAAATAGAATACATTATTGGGATTTACAATGTTAATGGCACCTTATCCCAACATAATGCGCATGTGTTATAATATGCTCATGTTATTTATCACTAAACGACCATCTCTCTATTTATCAATAATGTGCTCACGTTATAATAAATTTAGTTTTTTTAAAGATTTGTATGGTAGGACAACTCCAACCCACTCCCACACACTTTCGCCCTCTCCCACACTCTCCCACTCTCTCCCATGCTCTTCGACTCTCCCACCATCTCTCCCACTCACCCACTCTCCCACACTCTCTTCAACTCATTCCCACCCTCTCCAACACTCTATGACACTTTTTGACCCTCTCCCAACCTCTCCCATCCTATCTGATGCTCTCTGAATCTCTTTGACTCTCTCCCACACTCTCCCACCCTCTCCCATCATATCTGATTCTCTCTAACTCTCTATGACTCTCTCCCACCCTCTCCCACACTCTCCCATCCTATCTAACGCCCTTTGACTCTCTCTGACTCTCTCCCACACTCTCCCACCCTCTCCCATCCTATATGATGCTCTCTGACTCTCTCTGACCCTCTCCTACCCCCACCCACCCTCTTCCACCCTCTTCCACCCTCTTACACCCTCTCCTATGCTCAATGACACTTTTTGACCCTCTCCCACCCTCTCCCACACTCTCCCACTCTCTCCCACCATCTCCCACATTCTATCCCACTCTCTCACTCATCCACCCTCTCCCACC